>OAMR01000314.1:671237-692846 GCA_900205405.1 Echinochloa crus-galli
TGAGTAAATCAAATAGATTGAAGCAACCATGATAAAAATAGAGAAGAAAATTAAATAAGCTTATAGTTTCAGGGTTTCCTAGCTCAATTGTCTTAGAAGTGCGATAAGGAGTATCTGAGATATCCTGTAGTTGAAAAGATAAAAAATAATATTTTAGAAGTTTCAATAAAAAAGTAAACTATAGCAACCTATTTTGTCAAAAGCAAATAAAAAGATATATGAATTCGAAAACATACAGGATGTACTCCAAAGCCATAACAATCATTGGTGTCTCTGTTAATATCCATCACAAAGTCAAGTGCTAAATATTATATGACCACATGAGTGTTAAAATAATAGGACACATTCAGATCTTGAGGCCAACTAGTTTCATCAGAAATAGAATCACAACAAATTTCTGAAACATCCCACACTATAGTTCCATGATTAGAAGCACATACAAATTTGCAATTTTAAATACACCTTAGATCATGTGATGATTTCAAAAACAAGTAGACCCACAATACAATTTTAAACGATGAACACATGTTTTATTTGTACACTGGGACTATGCTTCATATCAAGAAACATAGAAATCAATAATTATCTATGTCTAGCTCATTGGCATGGAACAAACATTTGTATATATCTCAACAATTATCTATGTCTAGTTCAATAATTAACTATAGTTAGTTCAACATTGCTCCGTGTAACGACATGTGTAGGCACAACTTATTGCTTAAACAATGTGACCATGTGCATTCAACATATTGTTTAAACAAATATACATTTCCAAACTAGAACTTCAATTTTGTATTTTCAAGTTTTCACCCATTACTTTCCCCATTTCACCACTTTACCCACAAAAAAATTCACATATGAATGTAATGAGGCTATCTAGGACTTTCATACACACATACACATCGTGAAAATTACTAAAATGATGAGATAAATGTTCAGCATAGGAAGAATATGGGAACATAAAAATAGGTACCGAGAATAGAAAATCTAACAATATTTTGATGAGAATGAGTTCTTACCCTAGTTACTGGACAGAAGCAAGAGCTGGATCTGCGCGGGGCAGGGGATCGCACAACAGCTGGATCTGGCGGGATAGGGCCTGAATCTGACGCAACAACAACTGGATCTGGCGGGGCATAAATTAAATCAGCCGCAATGGCACCTAAATCCAATAGAGTAGAAAAGGATCCTGAATGATGAGTACTTCTATTGCGAGGCATCACTGGAGCTCGAAACAAATCAAAAAAGAAATAGAAAAAACAACTTATAACAACTTGCGGGAAACGAACCACGCAAAAAGGATGAAGAAACGAAGCAATGCGGACTCACCTGTGAGAGGGCAACGGGCGGAGCTAGATCATGGCAGAAATCCTAAAAATCGCCAGGGATTCGCCGGGATTTGGTCTCCGTCTTCTCGTCGGGGGAAAGAACGGGAAGGCAACGAAGCGAACGAGGAAGAAGAGGCGACCACGCGAACGGGGAAATAACGGAGGAACGGATGGGAAAAAATACCGTGGAGACACCGCGCATCGGGGATTCGAGATCGGATGGAGGAGAAAGGTCGCACGAATCTCAGACTTCGGAAGCTAGGTGCGCCAGAAAAATTCCGGAAGCCTGTATCGAACCGACGTTTCGGCCCAGCCCACCATTCCATCCGGGTCCGCATGTCAGGCGTCGTATCGGCTTCGATCGCTGTCTTGTTCTGCATCCCTATAATACCCCACCTGGCAGAGGCAGAGGCAGTTGCCTTCCACAACAACAAGTCGTGCGTCTTCTCGTATCGTATCGGCCACCACCACCAACTCCCGCCGCCGCCGCCGCCGCCGCCTCTAGGGTTTAGGAGGATCGCCGATGTCGACGCCTGCGAGGCGCCCCTACCGCCGCGGCCCCCCGCCCCCGGGCACCGGATACGTGCGCCGTGGCCCCGCCCCCGCGCCCGCGCCCGCCTCCAGCACCACCGCCGACGCCGCCAAGCCCCGCGCCCCCGCCGCGCTGGTGCCCCTGCGCAAGCCCGTCTTCACCACCGTCGACAAGCTGCGCCCCCAGACGCACGGCCACACCCTCACCGCCCGCGTCCTCTCCGCCCGCACCGTCCTCGACAAGCAGTCCCCGCACCTCGGCCGCACCCGCGTCGCCGAGTGCCTCGTCGGAGACCACACCGGCACCATCCTCGTCACTGCCCGCAACGACCAGAGTACGTCATCTATCTATCTATCGTCCCTCACTTACTGCCAAGTACTAGTTTTTTTTTTCTTTCGCTGTTCATGATGGATATAAAGATAAATCCCCTGTCGATAAACAACAGATCGATTTGCTATCCGATCGATCGATCGATCTATGTGCTACCCTCCCATGTTTGTTGATAGTTTCTAGTTTAGTTTGTTGGGATTGGATGCAGATCTGCACTGGCAAAGGCTATCATCTTTCATGACTGTAACTGCTATGCTTGTACTAATTGAAGTCTGTGATTTGGATAGTCTAGCATCATCAGCATGCTACTTGCCACCTGCATTGCGTAGATCTAGATCACAAAGGTTGTTTGCCCTACATGTCATTGTCCTATGTGCTGCTATTACTTGACTCGTTAGGGACTGGGTATGGGTCTAGTTTGATCTGGAAATCCAAGCCGAACTGGTTAGTGCTCAAAACTCAAATCCTATGTGGATGTCTCCAATATGTATTTATCTTCTTGTGCAAAATATCTCTGCTGCTTGTTACCCTGTATGTAGGACTGTGGTGACATGGAACAGCACAATTTTCTTTACTTGCTCTGCATGTTTCCGTACTATATGTGCTTAATTCTGTCCAACTGTCGACGAGTAAGCACACTGCATCTGTGGTACTGAAGTAGCTGTATTCTTTAGTGGCCATGCAGAAACAGCTTGATGCAAATCTGGCTGTTGCCTTTGGTACAGAAACATTGCCAGTTATCCTTTGCTGGCTAACTGTTTGCTGTTGTCCACATCATATCTGTATCATTTCAATTCATTTATTGGATATAAAACCTGCAAGGAATCTATTTATGTTTTGATGTTTTCTGATATCCATCACTGTATGTGACTTGAAACTGGACTAACCATTCTTTCCTCTTTTGGGGGATTGTGTGCAGTTGACCTTGTGAAGCCGGATACAACAGTCATCTTCCGCAACGCCAAGATTGACATGTTCAAGGGGACCATGAGGCTGGCAGTGGACAAGTGGGGGCGGATTGAGGTGACTGACCCTGCTGATTTCAAGGTGAAGGAAGACAACAACATGTCGCTGGTGGAGTATGAGCTGGTGGACGTGGCAGAGGAAGAGGATTGAGTAGAGTCATATTACCCTCTGTCGAATGAAGTTGGGCTGTGGACATAGATTTCAGTAAGGTGGCCGTAGCCGTAGGCTCCTTTTTAGTTATATCCTGGCGAATTGGGACCTGTTAGCTTTAAGAAATGTCGAAGAAGCAGGTTAATTGTGTACAGCTGCAGCAGCAGCAGGCACAGCAGTAGAAGGTGGTCTGTCTGACTGTTGCTTTCCGTTGCGTGAGGCCTGATATCTCTTAATGCTATTCTCTCTCATTGGGTGTTTATGAATCAGTTACCATTTCAATGTCTAAGTTTGTGGTATGATGAAGCTGGGTGATGATAATGGATGTGGTGATTATTTTGATATGTTGAGGTGTTGCTCTTGCTAGCATCAACAATCTGCATGTCTTTGCAATAGCTAAACTGAACTGCCCGGTGTTTCCTTGTTTGTTATGGGTTGTTTTCCCTTGTCCTTGCAGAGAGGACTGTAGCGAGCATGGTGCCTGCCCTAGCAGAGGGAATGGAATGATCACGCACTCCTGAATCACCCACGAGCAGAGGGAACGGTCACGCACTCACGCATCATCCTATATACTTTACCTACTCTCAATATATAATATTTAAGTTTATTTTTTAACTAAGCAGTTTGTACTAAGCGATATATATTTAACTAAATAGCTTATTTTAAACTAATCTTTGAACAAGTAAATTAGTTTATTTTAAACTAAACAGTTTGTTCTAAGTGATATAGATTTAACTAAATAGCTTATTCTAAACGAAATATATTTGAGATTGGAGGTAGTATTTGGTTTGTATATTGGTACATACTCCTTTCGTCTCTCTGTCTTTCTTGGTGATTGACGTCTCTCTCTTTCTTTGTGGATGGAGCAAAATACACTAATTCTCTGGAGAGAGGAACCAGAGGCACCCCTCTGCTCCGGACTCCGGCAGATTCCCATCCATCCCTGGTGGAAACCAAGGAGATAGATAGCCATGACATGGCAATGGTACGGATTCTCGATCCCCACTGCCCTAGCCTTAATTGACCTTCCTCTTGCTTATCATTTCACTGGGGGACTCATTCCACGAAAGCAAGAGATGACTCTTGTTGCAATTCCAGTACACATCAATGTGCATTTGTAACAGGATATCACAAACCCTATGTATTCCACAATATCACAATGCAATTTGACAAAAGTAGCTCTTTCTCTTTACTGCAACACAGATCACCATAAGGTTCACTCGAATTCAGCTATAAATTAACTCTAGTACATTTGGATACACATGACTCCGTTGAAAACTAGCCACCTCTGATCTTCATGCCTGATGAAGCTGTGGTGCCCAAATCATGGCCCTCTCTTCACTTAGTCTAGCTATAGAGTTCTCTGATAGAGTCCATCATCACAGCCGCGACGAGTTGGTTTGTCCTCTCTGTTGGATGGATAGCATCCCAGTATAGGTACCTGCTGGGGTCTCCACATGTTCTTCGCCCTCGACATGTCTGCCCAACTTCAATTACCCCTGATCCGCAGCACCCTCTTGGTGAAAGCCTAGAAAGCAAAGGTAATGTCATCAAGTTTGAGGAGGGTTAAGCAAAAAAAAAGCGATAAAGTGCCAAAATGAAGTATGATAGCTCAAATGGGCAAACCTCATTAACATTTGATCCCTTGGGATACGCACGTGGTGAAATCGCAGAACACCATTATCCATACTGTTATAAGCACCACTACCAAATTTCCCACCAATATCACCGAGGGTAACACCAGGAAGCGGAGAGTGATCATCTAAGCTTCGCAGTTGCACAATGAAACCTGGAACACAGGCCTGCATAAGTTGCAAAGAAAGAGAGCGCTTAAAGTGACCTAACGGAAAAACACTACCATGTATGCCGTAGTCCTTTCCTTCAGTGATCAACCGAGCGTACACCACTGCATGAGTGGAAGCTTTTCCCAAGCCACCAGGCCACCACTGCCAACATGAAGAAACATGTAACGAATTGCGGAACAGCACCTTTGACAATTTACAAATGGCTAAAGCAATGGAAAAAAGGGGGGAATAAATGTTTTAAATAAATCAATAAGGTGGCAGTTGATTTATTACTTTGCTAGACGTCAGAGTTGGACTGTGGATGACAAACTCATCAGTCTTTGGATCAAATGTAGCAGTTGTTTCAAGGCCCTGAACATTTGAGCCGTGACCAAGTTCAGTCTGCGCATAGCACCCAATTATTTGGAACTTGTAAGCCAGTGATAACCATTTCTGCTGCTGCTCCTCAGTTCCTTGCTGCTTCCGTCTTTGATTCTCATGAACCCATTCGAAAACCTCCTACTTTCGTATGGTCTAAAATACCCCTGCTGCTTCTCTCCTCTCCCCTTTCTCTCCTCTCCCCCCTCACTGGCGTGTAGGCCCCCACCTGTTTCATCTTCTCCATCCTGTCTGCCTCCTCGACGGACAGCGCCAAAGAGCCGTTCGACTGTGTCGTCTGTCTGCGCGAGTTCGCTGGTGAGAACCAGCTCCGGCTGTTGTCGCCACCGTCCCATGCCGCAGGCCTTTGGCGCCTCTCGACCCATGCATCGGCGCCCCACACCCCGTGCACGTCGGCTTCCCGTCTCCCTCCGCCGCGATGTGCCCCGCCCTGTCTCCTGTCGTGGTCCTCGCCGCGGCCGAGGTGCTGGCTCCGCCTCCTCCGCTTCGCCGCGCAGGAGGTCCCCGCAACCATCGCCATCGTGCTGCCCCTCGCCGACCTCGTCCCGCGCCGTCGTCCTCGCCCACCTCGTCCCACTCCTGCGCTAGCTCTCCACGCCAGGCCCGCAACCCGCGACTCAGTCACCGGCAGGGCGCCAGGGATGGGGAACAGGGGAGGACGGAAGGTGAGGAAGGGGATGACGAGTGGGGTCCATCCTCCGTCGGCCGCTCCCCCTCACTCCCTTCCTCCTCCCACTCCGAGCCCAGCGCGCGGCAGCGGCTTGGCCGATGTGCCCGCGCTGCTCTGCTTCGGCGATGGCGGCGAATGGTTCGGAAGGCACGGCCGCGCGTGGCGGCGGCCCCGTCGTCTCTCTCGGCGGCCCACGAGGGCATCTTGATGTGGTTCACGTCGCGCGGAACCGAGAGGAGCGCCGATCACCGCCGACCTGCGCAAAATGGAGGAACAGCGCCGCGCGTCCGGAGTGCCCCCAATGACGCTGAGGTGGCCGCCTTCGTCATCCTCCACGAGAACGCCAACGCTCTCTGACTCCCGAGCCCCGGGAACCGCCTGCATGGAGCTCGGTTCTGTGGGATGGCGGCGGCGGCCGGGCCGCCGAGGATCGAGAACAGGGGAAGAGGGAAGGTGAGGAGGGGGGTGCTGAGTGGGTCCCACGCGTCGGTGAGAAGAGTAGCCACGAGCAATATTGTCCATTCGAAGATACTGTGCGCGTCGTACACTGTAGTCAGGCCCAAAGCCTCCAAATACGTATAGCATGGCATATCAGTGTCCATCGCAATCGACGACGACGACGGACGACGATCGACAATTTTGGGCTCCCCTCTATCTATCTATCGACATTTGGACGTTTCGGCCCAGCCCACCATTCCATTCGGGCCCGCATGTCAGGCGTCGTATCGCCTTCGATCGCTGTCATGTTCTGCATATAATACCCCACCTGGCAGTTGCCTTCAAACAACACAAGTCGAAGTCGCCCGTCTTCTCGTATCGGCCACCACCAACTCCCATCCCTCCGCCGCCGCTAGGGTTTAGGAGGATCGCCGATGTCGACGCCTGCGAGGCGCCCCTACCGCCGCGGCCCCCCGCCCCCGGGCACCGGATACGTGCGCCGTGGCCCCGCCCCCGCGCCCGCGCCCGCCTCCAGCACCACCGCCGACGCCGCCAAGCCCCGCGCCCCCGCCGCGCTGGTGCCCCTGCGCAAGCCCGTCTTCACCACCGTCGACAAGCTGCGCCCCCAGACGCACGGCCACACCCTCACCGCCCGCGTCCTCTCCGCCCGCACCGTCCTCGACAAGCAGTCCCCGCACCTCGGCCGCACCCGCGTCGCCGAGTGCCTCGTCGGAGACCACACCGGCACCATCCTTGTCACCGCCCGCAACGACCAGAGTACGTCATCTATCTATCTATCATCCCTCCTCACTTGCTACCAAGTACTAGTTTTTTATTTCTTTCGCTCTAGTTTTTTATTTCTTTCGCTCGCTCGCTCATGGGTCGGTGGATATAAAGATAAATCGTGTGCTTCCCCTGTCGATAAACAACAGATCGATTTGCTATCCGATTGATCGATCGATGTGCTAGTTGATAGTTTCTAGTTTAGTGTGATAGGATTGGATGCAGATCTGCACTGGCAACTGCTATCATCTTTCATGACTGTAACTGCTATGCCTGTACTAATTGAAGTCTGTGATTTGAAGTCTGTGATTTGGATAGTCTAGCATCATAATAGATCATAAAAGTGCGTGCCTTGTTTGCCCTACATGTCATTGTACCATGTGCTGCTGCTGTTACTTGACTCGATAGGGCACTGGGTATGGGTCTAGTTTGCACTGGAAATCCAATCCCAACTGGTTAGTGCTCAAAACTCAAATCCTATGTGGATTATTATAAGGTCTCCAATATGTATTTATCTTCTTGTGATTGCTTGTTACCCTATATGTAGGACTGTGCTGACATGGAACAGCACAATTTTCTTTACTTGCTCTGCATGTTTCCGTACCATATGTGCTTATTTCTGTTCAACTGTGGACGAGTAAGCACACTTCATCCGTGGTACTGAAGTAGCTGTGTTCTTTAGTGGCCATGCAGAAACAGCTTGTTGCAAAGCTTGTTGCCTTTGGTACAGAAACATTGCCAGTTATCCCTTGTGGTCTAACTGTTTGCTGTTGTCCACATCATATCTGCATCATTTCAATTCATTTATTGGATATACCTGCAAGGAATCTATTTATGCTTCTATGTTTTGATGTTTTCTGATATCCATCACTGTATGTGACTTGAAACTGGACTAACCATTCTTTCCTCTTTTGGGGGATTGTGTGCAGTTGACCTTGTGAAGCCGGATACAACAGTCATCTTCCGCAACGCCAAGATTGACATGTTCAAGGGGACCATGAGGCTGGCAGTGGACAAGTGGGGGCGGATTGAGGTGACTGACCCTGCTGATTTCAAGGTGAAGGAAGACAACAACATGTCGCTGGTGGAGTATGAGCTGGTGGACGTGGCAGAGGAAGAGGATTGAGTAGAGTCATATTACCCTCTGTCGAATGAAGTTGGGCTGTGGACATAGATTTCAGTAAGGTGGCCGTAGCCGTAGGCTCTTTTTTAGTTATATCCTGGCGAATTGGGACCTGTTAGCTTTAAGAAATGTCGAAGAAGCAGGTTAATTGTGTACAGCTGCTGCAGCAGCAAGCACAGCAGTAGAAGGTGGTCTGTCTGACTGTTGCTTTCCGTTGCGTGAGGCCTGATCTCTCTTAATGCTATTTTATCTCATTGGGTGTTTATGAATCAGTTACCATTTCAATGTCTGTCTAAGTTTGTGGTATGATGAAGCTGGGTGATGATAATGGATGTGGTGATTATTTTGATAATGTTGAGGTGTTGCTCTTGCTAGCATCAGCAATCTGCATGCCTAGCGTTGCAATAGTAGCTAAACTGAGCTGCCCGGTGTTTGCTTGTTTCTGCCCGGCGTTTGCTTGTTTGTTATGGGTTGTTTTCCCTTGTCCTTGCAGAGAGCACTGTAGCGAGCATGGTGCCTGCCCTAGCAGAGGGAATGGAATGAATGATCACGCACTCCTGAATCACGCACGAGCAGAGGGAACGGTCACGCATCATCTTATATACTTTACCTGCTCCCTTCGTTTTTAAATATATGAAAATTAGGATAAACATATTAGTTTATTTTTAAACTAAGCATTTTGTACTAAGCGATATAAATTTAACTAAATCACTTGTTTAAAAGCAAATTAGTTTATTTTTAAACTAAACAGTTTGTTCTAACTTCTAAGTGATATAGACTTAACTAAATAGCTTATTCTAAACGAAATATATTTGAGATTGGAGGTAGTATTTGGTTTGTATATTGGTACATACTCCCTTCGTCTCTGTCTTTCTTGGTGATTGACGTCTCTCTCTTTCTTTGTGGATGGAGCTAAAAACACCAATTCTCTGGAGTGACGAGGAACCAGAGGCTGGCTTTAAACCAAGACGTCCGTCCAGTTTTCGACGACCCCCAGCCGGCAGCAGCAGCCAAGCACCCCTCTGCTCCGGACTCTGGCAGATTCCCATACATCCCTGGTGGAAACCAAGGAGATAGCCATGAGATGGCAAATGGTATGGATTCTCGAACCCCACTGCCCTAGCCTTAATTGATCTTCCTCTTGCTTGTCATTCATTTAAACAGGATATCACAAACCCTATGTATTCCACAACATCACAATGCAATTTGACAAAAGTAGCTCTTTCTCTTTACTGCGACGCAGATCACCATAAGGTTCACTCGAATTCAGCTATAAATTAACTCTAGTACATTTGGATACACATGACTCCGTTGAAAACTAGCCACCTCTGATCTTCATGCCTGATGAAGCTGTGGTGCCCAAATCATGGCCCTCTCTTCACTTAGTCTAGCTATAGAGTTCTCTGATAGAGTCCATCATCACAGCCGCGACGAGTTGGTTTGTCCTCTCTGTTGGATGGATAGCATCCCAGTATAGGTACCTGCTGGGGTCTCCACATGTTCTTCGCCCTCGACATGTCTGCCCAACTTCAATTACCCCTGATCCGCAGCACCCTCTTGATACTTCTGTTAGGCCTACCATTCCAAAAAACCGCAAGCAATCAATTAGCTATGCCATAATTAAAAGATTACTTCTCATGCCTGCTGTGCATGCTAGGAAGGGAAATGCCGCATACCGAAGGTCTTGGGATCCACTGTTGCATCATGTATAGTTGAATACGTGTCTATGTATGAAGTTCTAACTTGACGCTGGTAATTTATGAAATTCAGTAGTTGAACCAGCTTTGAGTTGAATGAAACTGCAAGCTGATTTAACGTCTCATCGCATCTGTCTGATCCTGTGCCGACCAAAGTTCGGGCAATTGGCAAGCAACCCATCGGGGGCAGTCCAACAAAAACAAATCTCCTTCCTCCAAGCATTATCATGGCCTGAGACATATGGTAAATATGCGCTACAGATTATAACAGAGAACAGATAGTGACAGATGCTCCTTTGACAAGGGAAAGGTGTACCTGGGTATAATTAGCAACACGTGCTATCAGGTGATTCTCGTACAATTCCATACTAATTGCATTCGATCGATTTGATGCAAGATAGACAGAAAGCATATCATTTGTACCAGTGCTTATCACAAAGGTAGCCCTGTTAACAAGCCGCTCTGCTCTTCTTGGTCCAAGTAGTGTTCGGATGAGTAGCTTGTAACGGAAAAGGTTGTGCAATTGTGCAGAGAATGATACCACATTCTATAATCAGGAAGATTAGCTAGTTAGTAGGTCAGAACCCCCAAAGTAACCTTGCTCACACTACTATGCATAACTCAAACATCTAAGAGAATCTGCTCTATTGTCTCATCTAAAGGTATCTATGTGACTGCAATAACAATTGGGTACCTCAATTTGATTTTGACCTTCATCAGTTCTACCATAGATTTGCCGGTGAGAAGAATGAAATGCCTTTTTTTTAATCATGTAGCACACTTGGGTTGAAATTTATGACGATTAAGATGGATCTTATTGCATTTGCATTGTATTATGATGACATACTATTCTGTTGGCAGTGCTGTCGTCGTATCCAGATCCTCCCGATGCAAAGCTTACACCCCTCCTGAGCTGGACCAACCTCAGGTTAGGGTCAAAGAAGCCTGGAATAGTCCTTGCTATACCTAGCCTCTCCGCTGCATAACATCAAAGCTCTCGGTTAAGTATTCTAGGACAATACAGATTTTCTTCTTTGTTCATGGCAAAGCATATATGTATCCCCTGCTCATGGTATATCAATTATCCATAGGAGGGACATGGACACATGATTTTGTAGAATTACCATTCTCGGTGTACGTGCTTCATTTATCTTAGAGGTTGTATATACCATACTTATAAAGTTGTAGGTTGGTTTTGTTGTAGCAGTATGCATATTTGGTCGACGTTGTGAATCAAAGAAATAGTGTCATGTCATAGGCATGAGTAAGTAGATGCAGGGATGCATTTTGTTACCTAACATATCTGTAGCTAACCGGCCGTTGGTGAATCTGCCGGTCGGCCTGCGTCCGTAGAAGTTCAAGCCGTAGGGCAAGAAATTTGCCCTGGCTGTGGTGGGCAGATGGTTGTTGTTCCCAGGGTCCACAGTGGAGTCCCCAAGTACAAGGAGTGTGGTGCAGCCCGTAGTACGGTTCATCATTCCGGGTGGCGCCGGCGCCGGAGAGTCCTGTACTGGTGGCGGCACGACCAGCCGTGGCGGTGCCGGCTCTGGTTCCTGCTTGGGCGGTGCCGGAGCCGGATCCTGCTGCTGCTTTGGAGGTGCTGGTGGTCGCCGATGCGGTGGTCCCCGTCGCCGTGGCGGTGGAGGAGTTGGCGCCGGTGCTTGCTGATCTGCTGGTGGTGGCTCGGGAGATTGTGGTGGTGCTGTTGCTGGGGCATCGGCTGGTGCTGCTGTCCTTGCGCAGTGCAACTCCCCAATGAGCAATGCCACTAGGAGCAGCAGCTGAAAACCCCTCATGGCTTGCATTGGATTTTGAGGTACGAATGCATGTATGTATGCCTGTGCAGATTGAAATCCCGTGTAGGTATATATGCAAAGTGAATGAGAAAAATGCGGTGCCCTGTGAAAGATATGAAGTGTTGCAAAGGTGATTTGGTGCCTGTTAGGTGGGGACTGGTTGCTCTGGCTGGGGCTACTTTGTGTGAGCTTGCAACTGCATAGAAAGAAAGGAAGCAGATGAGTCTTCTGGAGAAACAGAGCCCACAGTCACTGGCTGCTGTGCTCCTTGACCTTGAGCTGAATGAAAAATCGGAGAGAAAGAAATGCATATCTGAAAATTGGCTAATTCTGCAGTGACAAGAATGCTTTCGTTGTGGTGGCACTCGGTCTTGCAAGTATTTGGAGGTGGGCGTTCAAGTCAAGTTGCTATCATCATGTAGAGGCAAGGAAGCCACTGAACTTGCGAGTTTGGTGAGTTTCAGTTCATTTACAGAAGTGGCATGCCCATGGAGGCTAGTAGGCTCTCTCATCTCATTGCCATGCTGTGTGAACTTTTAGAAGAGCTGCCTTTCGGCTGTGACAGATGATGTAACTGATGAATTGGGACGCTGTCTGTTATAGAAGGAATATAATTCTCTATGTTTCTGATAAGTCCAGTGGTACATAACGAGCGTTGATCTCTACAGTATGTCTCGCTGCGAAATCCCAAACCATTTATAATTTAATTTAATTTAATTTAGCTGCGGTGAAAATGGAAGGAGGGCAGGAGAAGCAACAGCGAGCAGTCGATCTGGGCCGCTGCTTCCCCTGATTTGGACGGTCCAGATGATATAGATGAGGATAGACATGTACTAGCAAGCAGTCAAGAGTTGTCTTCCGATCGATCGCTCCCTCCGTCCAGCATCAGCAAAAGCCAGAGCCAGCAAAAAAAAAAAAAGCCAGAGCCAGCACACACCAGACAACAGTCAGCAGCAGCAGCCGCCCGTCTCTTCTTCTCCTCCGACGAGATCGATCGATCCTGTCCTGTGCAATGGCCGCCGCCTCGTCCTCGTTGGAGGAGGATCTGCGTCGTCTGCGCTACCTCTCGGGGCTGGGTAACACCTTCTCGTCGGAGGCGGTGCCGGGGTCTCTCCCCGTCGGGCAGAACAGCCCGCTGGTGTGCCCGCTGGGGCTCTACGCCGAGCAGCTCTCCGGCACCTCCTTCACCACCCCGCGCGCCCACAACCTGCGCACGTACGCACGTCCCCCTCGAGCTTTGCTTTCTTATCCAACAAACAAATCGCAATCAATCGCCATGCCTGTGCTTGTGCTTGTTCTGCAGGTGGCTCTACCGGATCAAGCCGTCGGTGACCCACGAGCCCTTCCACCCCCGGGAGAAGGAGACGGAGACCCGCAGCCGCCTCGTCGGCGAGTTCGACCGCGCCACCACCGTCGCCACGCCCACGCAGCTGCGCTGGAGGCCGCCCGAGGTGCCCACCCTCGACTCGCTGCCCCTCGACTTCATCGACGGCCTCTACACCATCTGCGGCGCCGGGAGCTCATTCCTCAGACACGGATACGCCATCCACATGTATGCTCTTGCTTTGCTGCCTTGTGTGCAGGCCTCACCCGCTGCCTGCTGCAGCAGTGCTCCTCCTCCCTAATTTTATTCATCACAATCAGTAATAATTCCTTTGTTCCTCATGTATATATATGTAAATAATGTAGGTACGCTGCCAACAAGTCCATGGATGGATGCGCCTTCTGCAATGCAGATGGTGATTTCCTCATCGTTCCCCAGCAAGGAAGTAAGTTCTCTTCCCTTTTTCATGCTGATGCCTTTTCAATCAAGGAAGAATTAAGCATGACTTGTTACATTACATTCTTCTGAATATCCTCTCTGTCATCTTGGTTCAGCTACCCAACACTCTAGCTTTTTACTCTTGTGTTGAAATTTCACATACAGTATTATGCTCTTGCCATCAGACCCAACAACCACTATAGCCATCCATAATGATCACATGTTTCTGGTTTTTTTATACTAATCACATGTTTCTGTTGTTCCCCAAAACAACAAACGAAACAAATGCTGTCTGTGTTCCACCCGTGCCCTTCTTTATATGTCCTTTTTTTGTTCTTTGCTGTATTCGGTCGGTGCAATCTCTCCATCAATGACGCTTGTGGCCGGGCTCCCTGGAAATACAAAAACACATGCTAACTATGTTCTTTTGCTATCAAGCCCAGGATTGTTGATCACAACCGAATGTGGAAAGATGCTAGTTTCCCCTGGCGAGATTGTTGTCATTCCCCAAGGTTTCCGCTTTGCCGTTGACTTGCCTGATGGACCCTCACGTGGCTATGCTTCTGAAATTTTCGGCACCCATTTTCAGCTCCCTGATCTTGGCCCGATCGGTAATAGTACCACACGCCCCATCCGGCTTCCCTTTTTCCAGTTTTATGATAGTAAGACTAGTCTAATTGTGTCGATCTGCAGGTGCCAATGGTTTGGCTTCACCAAGGGATTTCCTTTCCCCCACAGCATGGTTTGAGCAGGACCACCGCCCTGGATACACCATAGTGCAGAAGTACGGTGGTGAACTATTCACTGCGACGCAAGATTTTTCTCCATTCGATGTGGTCGCATGGCACGGGAATTATGTCCCCTACAAGGTAGCAGCTCTGGTGCTTGAGGTCCTTTTTCACTTGTTAGTGAATTATGTATTCTTCTTTTATAGTGACTTTTCGTTCCTTTCAGTATGATTTGAGTAGGTTCTGCCCATTTAATACGGTCCTATTTGATCATGGCGACCCTTCAGTAAACACAGGTGACTGATTTTCACTAATTAAGTTGCATAATTCATTCTGTCCTGGCTGCATCTTCATGCCTACCACTAACCATGTGTGGATCTGCTTGATTTGCAGTACTTACTGCACCAACTGATAAGCCTGGCGTGGCGTTACTTGATTTTGTGATATTCCCACCTAGGTGGTTGGTTGCTGAAAATACATTCCGCCCTCCATACTACCACCGCAACTGCATGAGTGAGTTCATGGGCCTGATTTATGGGATGTACGAGGTAAGTAACATGCAGCTGGATTGGATCACTCTAATTCAATTACCAGGCATTGGCCAGCTCTGCAAAGCAAGAATGATGATATATATAGGCAATGCAATAAGGATATATAAAGATGATGTTTGTGATCTTGTGCAGGCTAAGGCTGATGGTTTTCTCCCGGGAGGTGCTAGTCTTCACAGCTGCATGACACCACATGGACCAGACACCAAGACATACGAGGCAACGATCAGCCGCGCTGATGCCAACGAGCCATCCAGGCTCCGCGGCACGCTGGCGTTCATGTTCGAGTCTTCGCTGATCCCTCGTGTGTGCAAGTGGGCTCTTGATTCCCCATGTCGAGATCTTGATTACTACCAGTGCTGGATTGGATTGAAGTCCCACTTCTCACATGACAATGGAGCCCCAACCAGCGAGGCGGCGGCTGCTGCTGCAGGTGCAGATGAGAAAGATTAATTAGCTACCTGTATTTGTGTTGTGTAAAAGGCAGAATAATACAGACAGGACCTAGCTAGGGTCGTCATGATCTGTGATAATAAGCTGCAGTCTGTAGAATACATGTCTAGTGACTTCTGACTGGTGTGCATATATAACAGATGGAAGCAAGCAGTGAGCAGCAATAGTAGCATCTGCAGATAGATTATATCAATTGTAAAACAGGAATAATTCATGTGTTATGTATGTGCATGGATCAAGAAAGGGGTTTGAGGAGTAACTAGTGATATGCTGAATAATGTATCTGAATGATGACGCAACGCAATGTAAATGTAATGGAGTGCGACTTGTGAGAGGAAAGCAGGAAAAAAGGCTGTGGCATGGACATGGATGGAATGGATATTTAGTGGCAGCGGCAGCTAGCTTACCTGGGGAGAAGCATCTGTATCTCCTGGTAGCTGTCAGCTTCACAAGCTTTTGGGAGGATGATGATAGATGAAGGCGATGAATATGCCCTGTTCGCTTGGATTATCAGCCACCAGCCAGCAGTATTTTTCTCTCAGCAAGCACTAGCCATCAACCAGCTAGCAGTTTTTTCTCTTAGAAAAACCAGCACCACCCAAACCGAACAGGGCGACTTGGCTATATACGACGAGTAGTACTTAATTGTTCTGTGGTAAACAAGCGACCGACAGGGCAGCTAGCTTCGGCGCTTAGCTTATGGAGAAATTGGTAAGAGTGGGCCATCACGTGTTGGTTGTTGGGGGATTGCAATTGTATCGATTATCTGCTTGCTGACGGCTGATTGAAAACCCCCAACAATTGTATCGATTATCTGGTCTAATAAACGATTAGATTATTTTATGCACCCAACTATATTAAGCACTGCTATGCTCTCCTCTCCTCCTATCTACCTCCGCCCCCAAAAAAACATGCAAGATTTATATAAAATAAAAGTATTAATATTTATAATACAAAATAAGTATAGTTAGATTAATTATAGAATATTTTTTCATACAGGAATTATTTGAAGATATCAATATTAGCATTTCTCTGTATAAATTTGGTCAAACTTAAAATTACTTAACTTCTTGAAAAATGAAATTGAATTCTTTGAGACAGATAGAGTATCAAATTCTGTTAAGTAATTTGCGGTTGCATGCTCTCCTCTGAATCAAAGTTGCTATAATAAGTACCCCATTCTGAATTACTATTCAATGTTGATTTTTTCTATAATATTTGACCATTCGTCTTATTCAAAAATTCAGTACAAATATACGAAATAATAAATTATGCTTAAAGTATCTTTGTTGATAAAGTGAGTCACAAATAAAATAAATAATAGTTACATATTTTTTAAATAAGATGAGTGGTGAAATATTATGGGAAAAAAAATCAAAGGCGAATAGTAACTTGGAACAAAGTAGTAGTATTCATTCCCAATCACTTCAACAAATTAGAGAAACTCCAGCAAATTAGATTTAGAGGGTCAAGGAAAAAAAATGCACTCTGGCATATGCTCTACTGGCCCTTATATTTTTGGAGGTCTCCAAATCACTTCTCCATAATACCTCCACTCTTAGGCCTTGTTTAGATGCAGATTTGGGTGTGAAAAATTGAGAGTTTGGGGTCTCTTCGTAATTATTACGTCACTGTAGCATTTCGTTTGTATGTGCGAAAAATTATCCAAAAATTGGGAGTACAACAAAACTGTGCAATTAGTTTTTTTATTTCATCTACATTTAGTACTCCATGCATGTTATGACATTTTAATGTGATGGAGAATCTTCTTTTTGTATAGTAAATTTGAGAGTTACTTTTTGGAACTAAACATGGCCTTAGTGGTCAAGGTCCTCTATTTATGAGAACTATTCATAGAGTTGGACTTAAAAAATAGATGGAGCCTTCTATTTATTATTTAGAGAAGATATGATTTGAGAGGCTGTTGGTGGAGTTGCTCTTAGCGAGCGGATGGAGAGCCTCCCATCCCATGGAAGTAACACAACGCAACGCACACATGATTAAGATTTAGGGCTAGTTTGGCCCCCTTCAACCCGGGGTGGCCTTCACCGGGAAGGGCGCCCGGCCTACACAGGCCGGGCGGATTTCCCGGGAAGGAGGCGCGGATCCCGGCGGGGTGAAGACTCCCAGAGGAGCCCTTAAGAGGATTCCACGAGGGGGGTGGGATGACGACTGATGACTTGTATGTATTCATTGCGTGTACGTAATGAAGTTGATTAACTATATTATGATGAGGATCGGAGAGTAGTTAGTTGTAACAGGATCCTACATAACATTACATCGTTGACTCCCAACGGAAGTAGATAAGAAGAAGAAGAGTTGAGCAGAGACCAAGTTACTAGAGTTGTAACGTTACAGTAGTTTCCTTTTTGTTTTTCCTATTGTATTAGGAAAAAAAAGGTAAATAGTGAGTTACTCGTTGGTGAATCAACTATACAAGAAGGAATCTATGTATCGTCCTTGAAAAATGGTAGTAGCAAACGAGATCAGTAGGCAGGAGACCATCAAATGAAAGAGAGATTGTTTTATATTTATTTTCCTGCATAGGCATGGATACTTGGCATGTCATCCAAAATCCAAATGGGCACCGTCCCAATTTGGCAAAAGGAAGGACCCAGCGGATAGATTAGATTCATGAATGCAATGCAATTGGAAAGGAAGGGAAAGGGAAATCTGAGCGTCCGAGGCAGAGCAGAGCAGCAGGACAAATGGGCCGGGCCGGACGCCAGCCGCCTATTCCAATGCAACTCAGACTAGTCGTGGGTAGTTAGGTCACTGACACATGCGACCCCACCGGCAATGCTTTGGCCACTAGCTAAGCCTAGCGACTGACATGTGAGCCACACAGTTTTGTGGGACCCACATGTCATTAGGCACCAGATGAGGACGGAGGGACGGACGGAGAGGCGTCCGGCCCCGCCACCAATCATCAACGCTGTCGCTATCCCTCGCCTCGCCCTCAATTTTTTTCTTTTCTTTTCTTAATTTATTTATTTATTTATTTACCCTCCCTCCGTTCACATCACACACGGATAAAGATAAATCCAATCAGTGGATTTATTAATTTATTTATGTGTTTGCTGGTTTTGTTTTGTTTTGCTGGGGAGGAGAAGAGAGGAGTCGAGTCGAGTGCAGTGCAGCCAGCAATGGGTTGATTGCTTGTGCAGCCATCTCTCTTCTTCTTCTTCCTCGACTTCTACTTTTATATATATACATATACAAAGGAGAGAGAGAGAGGGGGGGGGAGGAGCGCCGGAGGAGGAGCAGGTGAGAAGAGACCGTAAGATTTCGCCCGCCCGCCTCGTTCCCCTTCCTCTCATCTCGCAGCCAGCCACCCAGCCCTGCTAGGGTTTCCAGCCGGCCGGAGGTGAGTTTCCTTCTCCCCCTCTCCTTTTTTTTTTGCCCTTCGTATGATTTGATCTCATCATCTGCGACCGTGATCGTGCGCTTCCACGGAGGGATTAATTCTGATTGATTGTTTCCCCCCCTCCCCTCGTCATGTTTCTCTCTCTCTCTCTCTCTCTCTCTCTCTCTCTCTCTCTGTACCCTACCTATGGAGAGACGAAAACTGACTCACAAATTATGCAACTACTACTAGCCAACCTCTGCACTGCACTGGTGGTTTCCCCGATTTTGTCCATTCGAGTATTTATTTTCTCGCTTCCTTCTGGTAGACATCGCTCCCTAGGTGTGTATACGTATTTCATTCTTATGCACTTAGTATAACGAGATAGGATTAGATTCATCTGAGTTGTTACCATATCTTTCTTGCCATGGATTATCGCTTCCTCCCCTGCTGCTATCTAGGGGTCAAACTTCGTTGCTTATAAGGCAAGAGTACCTTCCAGTGTTTGACTTGTCCACAGATTGCAAAACATCCTAATACCTTTCATTCGCCTTAGATCCAACTTGCATACTAGTAACCTCCGTTCCAAGTTGTAGGCCGTTTTAGCTTTTCTTGATTGATAGATTTTGATATGCATCTAGATTATGCTATGTCTTGATGCATATGTTTGCTCAACTTCATGCTGCTCATAACTAACTCAATTGCTTAGCTCCATCTGTTTGCTCTGCAGGTATCTCCCGGCCCACCAAATACTCCGATGGACCCATCGCCACATCCTTTCAACCCACCAGGTCATTGCATTCTCTAAATAACATCATCCACTTCACCTTCCTGCCTCCGTATTCTGCTAATATTAGTATTCTTTTTTTCTACCAGGACTCGCAGTGCCCCCTGCCTCCAAGCCAAGGCAGATGGCCACAAGTAACAACCCTTGGAGGGCCCCTCCACCACCACTGCTCAATGCACGTGCTGGATTGGGTGATGCAAGCCTTTTCTCCACCTCGCTGCCGCTCCTTCCTCATGAAAAATGTAAATGTACTTGAATAACAAATCTTATTACACGTTCATGCATTCTAGTATCTGGATTGCAAATTTAGTAGCTCTTATGTGTCTGGGCCTCTGGGGCGTAATGGCCTAGGGATGTCTTATGTATGATTATGTATATAATGCGAGGGTTCTTTCAAATGATTGTTGCAGAGTCCAAATGTCAAATATGCAGCATTTCTCCACCTGCATTTGTTGTGATGTGTCAGAAACATCATCAATCTAGCCTTGTCATTAATGCCTATGTTGTTTCCATATCCTCACCACGTTCCCTGCCCTTTCCTACCAGTGAACTTTCCTGATTCTGCACATGGTACCCCATCAATGGATGATGCTTCTGCCAAAATGAAAGGGCTTGATGGTGACCCTGAAGAGAAGGACTACAAATTTGATTTTGATCTTCGCCAGATAGATGACTTGCTGCCCGACGAAGATGAGTTTTTCGCTGGGATCACAGATGATATTGAACCTGTCGGGCAGACTAATAACACGGAGGAATTGGAAGAGTTTGATGTATTTGGTAGCGGAGGGGGCATGGAGCTGGACTTGGATCCTCTGGAAAGCGTCACTGCTAGTTTTGCCAGTTCAAGTATTGCTGATGGGGCTAGAGGCAATGGGATCAGCCCTTTTGGTGTCCCAAGCACTGTCGGAACTGTGGCCGGGGAGCATCCATATGGAGAACACCCTTCCAGAACATTGTTTGTAAGGAACATCAACAGCAACGTTGAGGACTCTGAACTGCGCTCTTTGTTTGAGGTATCAACTGCAATGGTTGTAGATGCTTGATGATTTATGTTGTATGCTAACCCCAAGGCATTCCTCACATTCATGTCTCTCATACTGAATCTCAATTGGGCCTGATGGTGGTTATTATTATTATTATTGTCATTTCAGCAATATGGGGATATCAGAACACTTTACACTGCAACAAAGCACAGGGGTTTCGTAATGATATCTTATTTTGATATCAGGTCTGCACGCAACGCAATGCGTGCGTTGCAGAACAAGCCTCTGAGGAGGAGAAAGCTGGACATCCATTTCTCCATCCCAAAGGTACTTATTGGAATGGTTTCTTTTATTTTGCAAAACCACCAACAAAAGCACTTCTTGGAATGAATGTTGTATTGATCTTGCAGGAGAACCCATCCGACAAAGATTTAAACCAGGGAACTCTTGTTATTTTTAACTTGGATCCATCGGTTTCTAATGAAGAGGTTCGCCGGATTTTTGGGGCATATGGAGAAGTAAAAGAGGTTTGGATGCTTCTGTTTGTTTCCCTTCATTCTGCTTCTAATCTTCTTTCTATATTTACGTCGATAGTGTTCTTGTTTCTATTTGCAGATAAGAGAGACGCCAAACAAAAAACATCATAAGTTTATAGAGTTCTATGATGTAAGAGCAGCAGAGGCTGCTCTTCGGTCACTGAATAAAAGTGAGATAGCTGGGAAACGAATCAAGTTGGAACCAAGTCGTCCTGGTGGAACACGTAGAAAGTATGATTTTGAGTTACTGCTCCTGGATTCTATATGTTTATGTCTCTTCAGCAGTTCAGCTTCTTGCCCATGTTTCTGAATAATATTATTTTGTTGGAAATGTCTTAATTTTCTGTGTTTCTGGAGAACGCATGCTCGTGATGGTACTTTTGTGGTTTAAAGTTACTTCTGATAATTTTCAAACACCAGTTGTTGGATGTGTCAAATTATCTGAATAATCTGTTGCAGTTTGAAATATA
>OAMR01000314.1:707880-722231 GCA_900205405.1 Echinochloa crus-galli
AGCTTCATCAGTTTCTTCAGTAGGTACTTCCAATTGTCCTTCCGTGTTTTTCAATTGTTCTTCCACATTTTGTATCTTTCTACGGCTTCTTTGTGCTGGTTCAGATATATGTTGCCAACGAGGAGACCTCCCATGAAGTAAATTTGACCAGTAGGCCCAGAACTTTGGCAAATCACCATCGACTGACGAGATTCTCTCCCTCTCACCTACTACGACAGTGTCTCTAGAATAGAAAGATCCACGCAGATAAGCTTGTGATATGGCTGCATTGTCCATTTCAGTGCTGAGTTCAACATTGTTGGGTAATCTTGTTGAAAACTCCGAGGCTACATTATCCATGAAAAGGTCATTAGCATCAGAGCTTTTACATGAGTAGCTAGGGTTCTGAAACTCCTCAAGTCTATTAAAGAGAAATGATGCGCCCCAACTCAGAAGACAATGGCTCAGGCTAGGTGTTATATTCTGGATATTGCTATCCACAATATGATCATGCTTTGCAAGAATAAGAGACTTTTCCTCCACTGTGCAAGACGAATACAAACGAAAAATAGGCAGACGTTCAGACTGTGACTCCATGCTGACCCTCTGAAGAGCTCTCAAGTCATTCACAGGATTCCAATCGCTACCATATATGATGATGGCATCAACAGATACTAGCTTAATGCTTGGACCACATGCACGGCTATCAATCAAAAAAATAAATCGCCCCTTACTTTTGTCATTAAACATACTCATTGCTGTCTGTTTCTTCTGCAGTAGCAAACCACGTTCAACACGTTCGTATGACTCAAAACCAAATCTCTGACGAACAAAGTCATCCAAAATGTCACCCATCGGGTTGCCAGACCCACCACCAGACTGCCACATGAAATAAAGTAGAATCAGATTGAATCAAAAGCTTTGTTAATACAATAACCATGTATTACAAAGGCATCATAAGCATACTTAATTGATCATCACAATAACATATCAGAGAATTATTGAAACAAATGTTCAGAATAATCATTGTAGACATGTACTTTTTTTTAGAATGCTGTAGACATGTACTTCAAGAAGACCAGATGCATGTCAGAAATTATTTAGTTCTCTTGTACTGCAAAGCACTCAACAGAACGTTGTCAAGAACCTCCATGCTTTGGAGCTCTTGGATGAAGGTCAGTATTATAAAGTGGAACATCACCAATGCCTTTTTTGCTATTCTTGATTTTGAAACAGACGCAAGTCAGATAACTAATCAGTAACACCCAGCTAGTCGACAATAAAATACATAGATTTTACCGAAATTAAATAATGCAGGTAAAAAAAATAATGGAAGCATGATACCATGGATGTCTCACCTGGGAAAGAATAACAACTCTTAGACCTTCAATCTTTATCTTTTGGAGCATTTTGTCTAGAAGCAGCAACTTGCCACATGAACGCACTCCAATATCAAGGATATCAGTTAAAGGGTGACCGTTGGTAAGAGAGCTTTGCAGCATCGGATCAACGAGATAAGGGTGGTCACAGCACTGTTGCATAAGATTAGCTGAAGATCAATAGGATTATCTGCAGCTATACATGATAAGTAATTGTACATGCAGATTCCATCTTGTCCATCTAAATCACTACTTAAAACAAGTTGTATCATTCATGCAGCATGCAAAGGAGTTTCGAAAGCAAACCTTCCGGAGGGATATAAGAATGTTGCGAAGAGCACCGACACTATCAGTTTTTGAATGTGATCGAAGTGCCGGGGAGTTTGATAGTAACGTGTAACAGTACATCTCTAGTTGCACCGGTGAAAGGCGAGCAGGAACCCAGTACTCCAAAAGCTTTGAAGAATCTGCCTTCCGCTCAAATGCAACATGGCGTGCAAGCTTTGCTTTCAGCATCGCTAGGGTGCCAGCTGTATCAAAAGAGACACCATTTGAAACACTAAATGTGCCATTTTCATCAGGGTTGAGGAAAGACAGAAGATTGATGTACTCAGGAATATTTTCCTGCAAGACAAAAAACGACAATATGACCCACTTGTGGTACAAAAGAAATTCTATATAAAAGGTTTGTTGGCAGCACCTTTAGTGGGGAACTCAATAGAACCATCCTAAAATTGGTAGGAAGTCGCTTGAGTTGCTCAAGGCATTTTGAAACTCTTAAGTTTTGACAATCATCAACCATAACTGCCTCCCAACTAATTTGCTCAATGGCTTCAATGTCCTGTATTGAGCAAAAAAGGAAACAAAAGGGTACACATTACTTGGCAAGTAAGCTTCATGGTTGCACAACATTGATGCAAAATGTATCAAAAGATAGCACCGTGTTCTTTTAATCGGTAAGCTAGACTACCTCTAAGATGGCATCAGGGTGGGACAAGAGAACTTGCAACATCACAGAACCATCCTCATAAAACTCCAGATCTCGAATTGATTTGCGCACATCCTTCTCCCCATTGTACACAACAACATTGATGGATGCTGCCAAGCGACTGAACTTGGCCTCCCACAAGGAGAGAGAACCAGAAGGAGAGACAATGAGGAGTGGTCGGCAGATGTGAGGCAGGACGGACATCACAAAAAGAATGGTCTTAATCACTCGCTCCTGTACAATAGACAAGTTAATTAGTTAAACTATGATATGCGCAAAAATACGACAATGTAACAGTGGAAGCATCCACCATACTGCATTAAAAACAGCCATCATACAAGGGCACCAGCAGAATTAGCGCAGGTAGCCAAGCACAACTAAATTCAGAGAGAATCAAAGAACTTAAGTGCAAGGTGAAAATAAAATATCAAAATATTTTTCCCATGCATGGCGGCTAAAATGTTTAGATAGTTCTACCTGATCATCAATGTAAACAGCACCACGAGAATTGTGCCAAAACTCGAGAAGCTGATTAAGCGAACTCAAATGATCATCATCTAAACCAGGGGGGCAACCATCTGGTAGTCTCTGGAGTTTCTGAAATGTGCCTCCCTTAACCTGTATAGACCAGGGATAGTTTGCAGTTACTCAAAATTGAGAAATCTTTAAGCAAACTGTTTGGAATGTGAAACTGTGACAGGCAATTCGCATGAAATCAGAACCCACATTTCAAATGTTCTAATATCCAGGCAACTTCAGAAGGAACAGACTTGCTTGGAACTAAGAGAACTCATTATCTGTATACAGTGGCCTAGCAAAGCAATATGTCCAGACAACTGCAGAAAAACAAACTTGCTTTGAACTAATAAAGTTCATTATTTGTGGAATAGCAAAGCGATGTGCATACAGCCCAACAAATCAAAATTTTATAGGCCATGGTAATTTTCCTTGTCAAGTGAGGTTATAGCGTGCCAGTTAATACGAATAAATATCTTGTATGGCATACCTTGTCTACTTTTGCAGGATCAGATGCTCTTCTTGCAGCTTCAAGGCGGTTCTCATAGCTCCTTTTGAGCTCCTCAGCCTCAGGTGTACATAAAAAAGATGAAGTCTCAAGTTCCCATGTAGCATGTTCATAGCCCAGACCTTTCCATTTCACTAACCATTCAGCATTACAATATGCAATTTTGTCACCTAGTGAATTAAATAAGACTTCAGCTTCTTCTGGAGGCATAAGTGATCTTCTCTTCAACAGACAGTGTGGTTCCGCCCATTCCTGCTTCCACCTAATTGTCTAAGAAATCACATTCAGAAAGGAACCCATCAGCAGGCATACTTTTACAGAGTCCGAGCGTCTAACAGTCTCTAAACAAAGATAAGGAGGGGATTCATCGCACAAGTAATCACCTTTTCTTTACGAATCTTCTTGCTAAATTTGGAAATAAGATCACGACCTTGCAGGGTGCTATCAACTATATCACTTTCTGAAACCCATCGATTATGTACATGAGCTAGATTCTTGTACTTCACGAAATATTGCTTGCTGTTATCGGCTCCTAAAATCGACAAGCAACACAAGTAATAAATGAATGACAACAATTGGAAGACAAACTGTCATAACATTTAATATGATAATTACCCTCCTTGACATTCCACAGAGATTCGATTCCCTGACTGACTGAATATATACCAAACTGGAGCCTCTTTTTTGTACATATGATGCAAAGCCATGTTCCTAGGGACACATCCAAAGGAGGATCTGTACAAGAAAGATGGTAATGCCGTTTACATCCTTTTCCATCACAAGACCTGTTACCAAATAAAAAATGGGGTTTAGTTTTTATTAAGATCTTGCATATCAAGTATGAACTCTAGAGATACTATATGGTCTAACACATCCAAGTTGAGAGATACTACACCACTGGTTAACCTCCACCTGAAATTGCACCTTTCGGCAACCTAAAAACTACTCAGTCACCTTGAAAAAACATTAACTGATGAATCCTGCCATCCATTTAAAAACAAGGGCCTTAGTCTAAAATTGTGGTAGCAAGTAGCATGCAAGTTTAGGAAAGCTTTGCTGCATTTGTGTACCACTTATTTGTGCATTTGTTAGTGTTGCCTACATTCATTTTTTCTATGTTATAAATTCTTTGTTGTTTCTATAAAATACGGGGTTCACTAAGCTTTTCCTTTCTTGTGTATGTTCGAATGATTCCTATTTCCTTATTTGAATGCACCTTTAATAAGCAATACAAACGTGGAGGTGAAATCGAGATCTAAGCACCAAAAGTTGCTAGTGAAGCATATGCTTCAGCCACCTAGGCACTATACAGACCGGTACTGGTAAATGCAGAACATACAGAACTAGTATGCATAAATCTCACATCTCAAAAATCAAGCTCCAGCTTTAGCCTACAACAGTTCCAAATATAGCTTTATATTCTTCATTCAAGGATTCAGCACAGCAATAACCTACAACTTCACCGACTCCAGTAAGAAAAAAGTGTCATCGCAGGATGCCATCAAACTATTTTAAGTTTGACTAATAGCATCTCTGTGGTTTTAAATCTACCATATTAAAAAAAAAAGAGAGGCGTAGAGCTGTGTCAAAAAAAATACATCCACAACACCATAATCGCATTATGTCCAAAAAAATAGACTACAAAAGAAATTTGTTGTCAAGGTTATACTTTGAAGACCAATCTTCCCAAATATATACACTTATTCATGACCATACAGAGAGTTAAGCTGTAGTTTTTAATCTCATGATAAAACTCTGAACACTTCTGATTTTGTAAGCACAGCAGTTTCAACAGTATATTATAAAACGCATGACATCTGGAGTAAACAGATAAATATACTGGACAATAGCTGTTACGGATGCTTTCTTTAGGAAACGCTTCCAGCGCAAGAAGTCCCAGGAGGTCCGGGCGTCCTCCAGTAGTTAGGATTTTATTTGATCTTTCTTGTAGTGTGTTAGGATTCTATTGTGATACTATTGGAATAGCCTTTCAGTTAAGATTTGTGTTAGGGATTTTGTAACTCTATAAGTACTCGTGTTTGCTGTAGAGAATTAAGTAGAGATAAACCCTAAATACTCAGAGCCTCTTCTGAGGGCAAGTTGGTTCTGCCTTTGCTGTTCATCCTGTCAATCTCGTTCATCTAGCCATATCAATAGCATAGTAACTAGAGCTTATTTATATTATAAAATATAAGAAATAATGCCAACCAATGATGGGAGTAAAAAACTAGATACTAGTGAAACACAAGAAAATAGAAGGATGTGGAATACCACTAGTAAAGGCATAGGAGATAAAAAGAATGCAACTGTAATAGCGTCATCAACTGGTACTCTGGTAGAATGTAAGAAAAAAATATATTTATGACATAAGCTGCTTAATTTAGCATGATCATATTCCGTTTCCGATTCTAGGTCAATATTTCAATTATTTCGGGATTATGAAAATAGCATAGAAGCTAAAAAGGCAACTTGAATAAATTACAGAGAAACTTACTTGAGAATATCTGAGGCTCCCCTACTTTTGCATCCAACACACATGTTATTGTAATCTGTTTCATCACGTTGGATAGCTTCAATGTGCATTGTAGTGCATGCCCCTTGAATCCCAGTGGAATCACCATCTTCAATTTCCTTGCTTGCCTATAGCAAGATAAAAAAGAACATTAAATGCAAGCATATGGTTATATTCCACCAAATAAAGCAAGTGATGAAAACACGCAAACTGCACGACAAATTGTGTGTGTGGTCGGGGTGGGGATTGGTGGGACCTTATTTGATTACTACCTCTTCATGCTGAGCAGTAGAGCAGTCCCTATTTTGCAATTCTGGTAGAGAGTTCTGGCTGCAATACAGAAGGTGAGCACTTAATTAGTTATGCCAACTGCAGCACAGCGGCATTAAATAGAATATAAAATCTAAATGGCATACATAATTTGCAAAGATTAGTTGAAGTATACTTTGAATCACTAGCATCTTGCTCTCCAGTTTCCAATATGGATTCCGCTGCCTTATTTAGTGAGCACATCTCAACAGGCATACATGACTGTACAAAAAAAGGCGGTGATGCTTTAGGTCTCTTATACACATCAGCGGATAATAAGTGAAAAGAACCAAGACTTCTACGAATATATCAAATAGAACACTTGAAGGTACCAGGATGTCGTAAAAGCTGACAAACATAAGAAGTTAAGTGGTAAAAGAGTGCATGATGGGTACTGCATCCATTGAGAGTAAGTAACACTGGAAACAGTATAACATTTCCAGGTGCAAACAAAGAGTGTATTACTGGATAACTGGAACATGCATGTAATTCTTTCATTCTACATGGAGTAAATACCAATAATTTCATCGGTACTCAACTACTGCTTACTGCACTAGTTCCATCAGCAGCAGAAACACAGCGCTGACATGTTTGAATCTCAGGTTATAGAGAAGAAATGGCAGCCAAACCTCTGAAACAAGATCAGACTGATTAGACCCCATCTTCAATTCATCTCCCTCCAATTCCTCAGGCATTTCATGCATGTCAGAAGAGTGACCTTCCAAAACCTTGTCAGCAGCCATACTTGAAGATTCCTGATTGACTTGCTCCTGTGCATTACTTTCTTCATCTGCCAAAACAGCAAGAAGATTCCTGATTGACTTGCTCCTGTGCATTAGTTTCTTCATCCGCCAAAACAGCACCATCATCCTCCGCTTGCACCTTGGAAGCATTTTCCCCATCCTCCCTGAGAGGGGTAGCAAGCACTACATCGTGAAATTTAAGGTTAAGGGAAGTTAGCATCAGGATGAAAACTAAGAATACAAAAGGAACACGACCATCAGCCTCCAGAGAGATAAAGAGTGGTGATCGAAATGTCGGATGCCTAAAATTGATATGTAAGAAACTATAATCCCTATTGTAATGACAACAGAAGGGTAGTCAATCAATATACGTTGGCACCATCAGAGAGACAGAGTAGTGATTGAAATGTTTGTAATGAAATGGTATGCCTAAAATTTATTTGTAAGAAGCTATAAGCCCTATTGGAATGACAACAGAAGGGTGGTCAATCAATATAGGTTGGTTTTAGAAGGCGGAGGACGCTAAGGATGTGTCAATACATTGCACTCGACGACAAAGAAGCCTAGACAATGCAGTTGTTTTTCTTTTTCGTTTACGTAATCGTGAACATTTTTTAAGTAATCTGACAGATGCAATGTTTGCAACAAAGAAATCAAAGCAATGAGCTGAAATAACAAAACTAGAATAGCCTGATCGGCCAAAAGGCCATTAGTTGAATGAAATGTCATGGGCATACCGTACCTGGGGATTTGGATTTTTCTTCAGTGAAGAAGGCAAGATAGCTGTTTGTTTTCATGGGCCTTCTCTGCTTTTTGGACGGCATGGTGACAGTCTGTGCGTCATCTTCAGTTTTTCTTTTGGTAGAGGTTCCATTAGAATCTTGGTTTGATGAGGGAGAAGGTGAAACGCTCGTGTTCCTAAGTTTGTTGGGCTTTTTTGTTGAGTCTTTTGGCTTGTTTGGCGAGGATGCAGATATGGGGGTAGCAATGGCAGCGGCATCCCTGGTGGGCCGTGTAGCAGATCTGTGGGAGGAAGGCGTGGCTACAACTTGTCTGGATTTGTTCTTGCCTCTGGTTTCTCGAGTGGACCTCCTGAGGTTTGGTGCCTGCGCATTGGCAGCAGCGGCTGTGGCGCTCCTGGTCTCCCTGGCACTGGCAAGGTTCCTCGTAGCAGCTGCAGAAGGAGGAGGGGTGTGTCCGTCTCTGGGTGCCCCTGACCCGGCAGCTCCTCCTCCTCCTGATCGGGTATTGGCCATGGATCAGTAGCAGCGCATCGCCACCTGCCATTTGTTCAGCGAAGGCGCGAATTCGATTCAGTACAATTCTAAGACGAGGGGTGAGGGATGGATCCCGCGCGCCCTTAACTAGGACAGGGCAGGGCAGCCGCTTGAGCAAGAAACATGGATTGTTACTTACCAACCAACGGGGCGGGGGCGAGAACGAAATCCGGTCCGACCTAGGGCCGGGGGTTGCACGGCGCCGGAGCAGGGAGGAAGCTCGCGCACCGGAGACGGAGTGCCCAAACCCTAGGTGTGGATAGGCCCTCCGGCGTGGGCGTCTCGAGGGGTTTTGCGGTGGTGACGACGGAAGGAAGAGCAAGGTGGGGAACAATCAAGGGCGGCGTGATGGTGTCCTCTCCCCTTCTCTCCTCTCTCTTCTCCTCCTCGAATCTCACTTACTATATACTTATAAACTAATATAACAACACAATAATATATACTTTTAATGTAATTTTATACAGCACAAATATGCTTAAAAGCTTATTGTTTCTCCCTCTTACCACATTGGTCTAAGACAATTTCGGTAAAGTGTCATTTCGTCCTATTCACCATTGCTGATTATTGAAGGTTTTCAGAGGTATGGCGGGTCGTAGCTTCTTACTAATGAATAAGAGATAGTATAATTTTAGGGTTTTCAGGCAAGCATAGTAAATTGGAGCTAGACTCCCGTCCCCCGTCGCGCCGCCGTCCTCCGCTTTCTCGAGTACTGTGACCTCCCGCCACCGCTTGCCTTGTTACCTCAAAACCATGGCCTTTGGTGGCTGCGGCGCTGACGAGGACATTGCCCCAGCGCTCACGCGCTCTCCACCACCGCCAAGGCGTGAGTTGTGCTGCACGACCTTCGCGCTGGCGCCTGCATGCATGGGACCATTGTCGCACGGGTGTACGGTGACGACATGATCATGTTGAGCGCGCTTGTGGGCATGTACATCTACGCAGGTGCGTCGGTTGATGGAGGCCAGATGGCGTTCAAGGAAATGCACACCCTATACAGGATATGCTACACATCGCCGATATCAGCGTTCATGCGGAACGACTGGTCTGGCCAAATGGATGAATGTTTGATTCTATGATGACGACGTCGGTGAACTTGAAGAGAGTAATAGTAAAGTCTTCATGATAAAAAACTTTGCATGGTTTAAATAATATATGCACGATGCGTAGGGTTGTTGGTTTTCCTCGACTTGATCCCATTGTGAGACAGAAGATTGGTTGGCGGGATGCGACAAGCAAGCGATTGATTGGTGGCGTTCGGCATGGAAAAAGACCAGTGAGTCCTAATATACAACAAAAAAATCAAAAATAGGGGAGGAGTATTTGCAATAGCACCACTAATTACACACAAGCATGAAATGTACACATCAATTGCCAATGACTCATTAGTCCCGATTGGAAAGTCACAAGTCACGCGTATTTTCACGTGGTGTATGAGATTCAAACCCGGGATCTTTTGCCTCGCGAGTAGCTTACCTACCATCTCACTTACATGGAACATATGATATACTTCTGAGTGTTTTCCTTTTAAATTAATCAAGGTTGACTTTTAGTCCTGGTTGGTATTTCCACCCGAGACCAAAGGTCCTAGGGACCACGAAAAATATGGACCGAAACTAAAAGGGACATATGTATCGGGCCAAAACGTAACGAGAACAAACGTAGGGGATAGAAAGTTCATTCTCTACTTAGTGTTTCGGTCTGAATCTATATAAATATAAATAGCTGGGCTGGACACTTGTCAACTATCAGCTCCATCCATAGCTCTAGCTACCGTGTATACGTATTAACCCGCTTATGGTCGGGCACATAATTCCAATCAATGTCCATTTGATTTTCACACACTCAATTATCATGCTATCAACTTTCTCCGTTTTAAAATGTAGGTCGTTTGACTTTTTTTCACCACAAGTTTGATCGCTCGTCTTATTCAAAAAAGATTTATGTGCGACCTACATTTTAAAATGAAGGGAGTAGTACTTTTTACTGTAATTTTCTTTGCTACTAGTGCTTTATATGGAATAGTAGTAGTATCTCCTTCAATTTATGTCCAGATAATATAGCATCCGATCCTAATATATAATATAGCATCCGATCCTAAAGGCTGGTTTTGCCTGTTGTGCTTGTGCATGCTATATATGTCAACTGGTTTTTTATGCCATCCAGGTATGCTCGCTCACATCACACCCTCGGTCCTGTTTATCTTCCCTTGTGCCTACTGCTATTTGCTGTTTTTTTACTGGACTCCTTTTCGCTGCGTTGTGCATTCCTACGTCTGTCAACTGGTTTTTCCAGGTATGCTCGATCACTCACATCAGATCCTCCTTTTTATCTTCCCTTATTACATATGACCCCACTCCTCTCCTCACTAAACCTCCCTCCAGTCATACGAAATTTCTGCTTATATCATGCCCATGTCACCCACGGCAACGACCTGCTTGCGTGTATGTTAGCAACGACATGCTTGCGTGTGTGTTTTCCAATTAATTCCTGTAATTCTGTGGGTGTATGTAGTAAGAGTGAAGCATCCTCATCTCCTGACAACGGGCCTCCTGAAAAAAAATACTGGAATTGCGCAACAGTTTGGTGCCCGTGGACTTTTTTCTTTTGTAGCTTTGAACGCTTTCATTCATCGCTGATCGTGATTACAATCAGCCTCTAGCAAACTAAGGATGAATGACGGGGTCTCATTTTGCCACACCACCGTCCTGCCAATCCATTAGCTTGTTTGGCCAGTTCATGAGCTACTTTATTATAAAGTATGCTAACATGTGTAAAAGAAAAGGATTCCAGTTTCAAGCTTCTCTGGACGTCGCTCATGCCTATTGTCCCAGAGAGCAAGTCTTGACAGTCCGTTTCAAGGGGAGAATAAACCGTGCGATGTTTTTATTTCAGGAGATCAAGAGTGTACTTCTTGCAATACTATTTTCACTCTCTACCCTTAATTATTATATGGAGTACTACTTTGATGGTTATATCATTTTTTAGTACGGATGGTCTTGAAATTTTCTTCAAATCAGTGTTTGGTTTGTGCGCATGATTTGTTATGGACAAATATGATTAAATATAGTATATAGTATGGACTAATAAGGCTTATATAAGTTGAATCTCTTTTATGAAAAAGAAATTGTAGGCTCAGTTGCCCTGAATTTATAAGGCAGCTAGTATGCTATGCAGAGATCGGTCTATATTCATATACATGTAACATGAAAAGAGATAAATATCTCTATATAGGCGTCTCCATCGGTCGATGATAGGAAAAAAGTGCTCGCTAGCGCTCATGCAAGCGCTCGCAGGTTTTTCAATGGAGCGTTGCGGATTTTTTCTTTTTTATTCATTCTGAATTCCACGTCGACCGGCGACTTGATCTGCTTGCTGGAGACGCCCTAAGCTATAGGATGACATGGCTTGGAGGTTGGAGCACTAAACTAGTCTCCATGGCCATCACCATCAGAATTCAGGAGGGAATGCACCGTTGCAGCCAGGTATCATCAGTTATTTCCACAATGGACAGCATGGTAGGCAGCAGGATTTTGTTTTGTTACAAGCAGCATTCTTCAGCAGGATTCTGATGGATAGGATTCTAGCTGATGAGGACGTGAACCTATTCTGGATTTTCATCTCCTGTATATCCTCTCTGCTCTCGAAGATAGTACATAGTACTCCGTAAGTACTCATGCAGCCAAGCCTCAATTTCGATTTCATCCTTGGATAGAGCAAGACAACAGCATGTACAAAATTATCCGTCAGTCAGAATGTTGCATGCCCAGTCAATCAATCCCTGGTTGGCAAGGTAACAACTACCAATAGATTAGCAGAGTACTAGACCGACACATGGGAAAATGGGGACAAAAAGATTGAGCACTGCGCTTCCCGGCAGCTGCTGAATCCATCCATCTTTACAAGAAAAAAGAAACTGAGAGAGAGAGGCTTGCTATTGCTGAGGCAACCAAATTTGCCTCACCTGCTCACATCGTCCTTGGACCTTGATCGATGAACATCAGGTTACAGCTCCAACACCACAACTGCAGGTCAATCCAGAAGCAGGTGAGGTGACAGTGCATATGACAGGTTCAGCTATATATGATGAAGGAATGATACTACTAGCAAAGAAATAATGCAGACACAACTTACAGTCTGAATCCGTGGTGATCCACTGCCCCATCCTGCAGCTGCTCGCCGCCGCCGCCGCCGCCTCCTCCTCTACTTCCATGTTCTTCATGCTCTTTGGGCTGCCTCCGCGGCACAGCATACCCTGCTGGCTCATGGACGACAGCCTTGACATGTAGTAGTCTTTCCTCGATGGCGTCATCAGTGTCTGCTCCGACGCATTTGCTGGCGCCGACATCAACGACAGCGGTGAATAGGCAACCGACGACGCCGATGAATAGCTGCCCATGTCCCACTTGAAGCTCAGCTTGCTCGAGCTGCAACTCATCTCGTCNNNNCTGCTGCTGCTTCTGCCGCTGCCGCCCTCCGTTTGCAGCTGTTGCGGCTGCAGCATCGTCCCTTGCGTGGAAGCTCAGAACCTTCTGTAAAACACATTTGATTTCAGCATACGATACAAGCATCCACATATTTAATGGATCAAAACCTTCGGGTCTTGATTTAACTCCTAATCTATGCATTTGCTGGATCAAAACCTTTGAATCTTGATTTAGCTCCCAATCAACGAATTGAACCATATATACCTTCCATTTTTTGCCACTAACTGTGGCGCCATGAGGTCTGGCCTGAGCAGCCAGCTTTAGAAGCTCCTTCACCCGCGCCATTGCCTTCTTGCCGTCGATCCTATGCACCATCTTCTTCATTGCACCCTCAACTATGCCATGTTCATTGAAGATCGGCAGCACTTTGCAGCCGATCACCACAGCACCGGCAGGCTCGGCAATGTGCCCCATCCTAATGCCACCTCACACCTCAGGGCTGAGGCTCGTTGCTGCAACCCCAAACACCTCACTTTTGTTGTATCCCCTGCACATGGGCAATCTTTATAGGGATTCATTACAGGCAGAAGGAGGTCGGTTTGGTTAGGCAATCAACGGCCTAGATCAAACAAGTGGAGAATGGAGATTGACCAACGCTTGTGATCATATCAGACATGGGATCCCAAGGGATTGAATAAGTATCATCTATCATATGATTGTATCAATATGATGGGCACCGTCAATAAGCTAAGCTGGAATTTGCCTTAGTTAAACATGACATGTGGAGATAGAATAATATCACAATGGATGTTCTGTTTGTAACAAGTATAAGAATCTTGATTAGGTGTGTGCAGTTGCAGTCAAAGTTGAATCTACTACTACAGGGCCAGCAGCATTTTAGATCTCCTCAACCAACTTGCCTATTTGTTTAACAGTATAAGTGAAAGGATTAGATAGGAGCTGTGTCATCACACTGCCTAGATGCATCCTTGATTATTGATGCAAAGGGAGCAAAGACAGATGAGATGAGACAGATTAAGCAAGCAAATGATATGGGGCATGCATGATTAGTTGGAATGTTGTCCTTTGCGCTGCTTAGGTTGGCCATGTGATGCATGAAAAGGAACCATGTCCCTGGGCTCCGGCATGTTACTGTGTACTGACATACTGCAGGAGGAGGCTTATTTTTTATTGTTATACTTCTGTACCTCTTGTCTCACTAGCTACTTTATATCAAGGCTGTAACCGTATGCCATATCATATCTGCTATTTACCATGCATGGTGCATAGATAGCTCAATTGTTATTGAAACAAAAGGTACACTGACAATTCATGGGTTGAGAAACAAGAGATACACGGAAGCCTACAACTTGCGTTGCATTGACTTCATCCAAGAAAACATAGAAGGAGCCCCTCTCAAAATTAAAATATTTCAGACATTTAGGTTGAACACGAACTGTATTGCCAACTAGTCCATCCTGATGAGTTTCTCACCAGAGAAACACAGTGGCTCAATGCAGCTGAAGTAATCAGGTTCATTGTGAGCTCCACACGAATCTATTATACATGGTTTTAGGTTGTGGAAATGGATAGATTTAGTCAGAATTGAAGACGATTCACAGCATGGAGACACTTGTCTTAAGCTTGACATGAGCAGCATTATGCCTGCGATGTATTCTAAGTTCGTTGTCCAGGGACCAGGGTAGAACACCAGAT
>OAMR01000314.1:728110-740485 GCA_900205405.1 Echinochloa crus-galli
ATCTGGTGTTCTACCCTGGTCCCTGGACAACGAACTTAGAATACATCGCAGGCATAATGCTGCTCATGTCAAGCTTAAGACAAGTGTCTCCATGCTGTGAATCGTCTTCAATTCTGACTAAATCTATCCATTTCCACAACCTAAAACCATGTATAATAGATTCGTGTGGAGCTCACAATGAACCAGATTACTTAAGCTGCATTGAGCCACTGTGTTTCTCTGGTGAGAAACTCATCAGGATGGACTAGTTGGCAATACAGTTCGTGTTCAACCTAAATGTCTGAAATATTTTAATTTTGAGAGGGGCTCCTTCTATGTTTTCTTGGATGAAGTCCATGCAATGCAAGTTGTAGGCTTCAGTGTATCTCTTGTTTCTCAATCCATGAATTGTCAGTGTACCTTTTGCTTCAATAACAGTTGAGCTATCTATGCACCATGCATGGTAAATAGCAAATACGATATGGCATACGGTTACATCCTTGATATAAAGTAGCTAGGGAGACAAGAGATACACAGAAGCCTACAACTTGCGTTGCATTGACTTCATCCAAGAAAACATAGAAGGAGCCCCTCTCAAAATTAAAATATTTCAGACATTTAGGTTGAACACGAACTGTATTGCCAACTAGTCCATCCTGATGAGTTTCTCACCAGAGAAACACAGTGGCTCATGCAGCTTAAGTAATCTGGTTCATTGTGAGCTCCACACGAATCTATTATACATGGTTTTAGGTTGTGGAAATGGATAGATTTAGTCAGAATTGAAGACGATTCACAGCATGGAGACACTTGTCTTAAGCTTGACATGAGCAGCATTATGCCTGCGATGTATTCTAAGTTCGTTGTCCAGGGACCAGGGTAGAACACCAGATCTTCTGAAGTCCCCAAAGAAAAAAAGGGAGACCAAGACATGACTAACATGGTCCAAAAAGATCAGTATTTGTTAACAGCATTTTCTTGACATCTAGTTATGGTATCAACATGTAGTGTGTTTGGCATACCACAATGCAGTGATGTTTCATGACCTACCAGACCAGTGGCCTCAGCTTGGCTATTAAGGTATTTCTTTATTCCCTTTCCCATGCCATCTTCATATTAAAAATAGTCACACTGTGTATGTGTTTGTGGTCTGTTCCAGAATAACAAGATCATGCAAGTAGCTACCAACAACAAGTGATATGATCCATGTGTGGCATAACCATCATGTCTATTTGGTTTGTCATCTGCTTTTCCACTTTGCATCTGAACTTTGTGTTTGGTCTAGTGACTTGGAAATCAGAACCATAAACGAGTGCAATAATGATAACTGGATTCTTCTTATTTTTCTAGCATATGCAAAAAAGATCTTGCATTCAGCTACATATGCAATGACCCCATCTAAATTTGTTTGATTCCCTCAAGTACATACAATGTATCACCAACAGCAACTGTACCGGTCTCCTGGTCGGTTATTTGCATATTCCCATGGTACGGAAGGAATTCAGAGATGGCATTCACAAGAAAAGGTACCACAAAAGGATAGAGATAATAAGGGGTATCATAACCTTATCTGAAGAAATCAATGAGAAAATGGTCATAATTTCCCCAACAAACCAGATATATTCTGATAATAGAAGAATGATGTAGGCCTCTACGTAAACTAAGCTAGATTAAGCCTTGTAATGAATGCTTGAAACTTTCATGAAACAATTAAAATAATTTCTAAATTCAGTAACAATTTGCTGAGAGCAAACTTACTTCAAATGAAGCCACCAAAAGTACTAACCAAAGAGCAGAGCCATCAAATAACTTAACGGGTTCCTTTCTCTTATTATGCAGCAGAAAGCTTCAATCTGGAATTCCCTGGGTCTAAATGTATCGATTGAAACGTCCCATAAAGGGGAACGGATTTGCATGCATGAAACTTGAAACCTGAAACAATGATAACCACCGAACTGAATCACATACAAATGTGTTTACTATCCCATTTCCTTGAGTGCATCCTCCGCCCCAGCAGCCTTTGCAGCCCTCGTGTGCTCAACATCAGCACAACAGAGAGACCACAGAATGGCTGCAGCGTTCTCTCTGTTGCGAGGAGACCCAGTTTTAATTACCTCCACAAGTGGAGGAATCGGATTCGATTGCGCAATTGCAGACCTGGCTTCAGGGTTACCAGCAAGAATAGCCAGAAGAGTGAGTGCCTCATCAGTCATTCCCCCAGTAGGATCCACCAAGAAGTTCATCAGATGGATGACGATTCCAGCTTTTACTGCTCGAATCTTATTTCCCTGGTATATGCACAGATTAAAAATTGCGGTTGCAGCGTCTTTCTTGCCTCTTGGGCTCCCATCGCACAGAAGATTAATGAGTGGAGGTATTGCACCAGCACCACCAATTGCAACCTTGTTCTCATCTACAACTGACAGGCTGAATAGTGTGGCTGCTGCGTTCTCTCTGGCTTCCATGCTCCCAGTTTTGAGCACATCCACAATCTTAGGGATAGCATGAGAGGCCACAATGCTTGCCTTGTTGTTCTCATGGATGGAGAGGTTAAGGAGCGCTGTGACAGCATGTTCCTGCGTTCTTGGATCTGAAGAGGAGAGTAGATTGACCAGCAAGGGAATTGCTCCTGCTTCAGCAATGCATATCCGGTTGTTGACATTTCTCTTTGCAAGCAAACGGATCTCACCAGCAGCTGCCCGTTGCTCATCTTGGTTCCCACCCCTCAGCCTTGCCATTAGTGAGACCAAGCCAGCATGGTCATAGTCAGAGCTTTTTGCTGCTTTCTTATCTCGGGAATTTGCCTTGTTCTTCGGAAGCTCAATGCCATTGGCTTCACACCACTGAGCTATTAGGCTTTTGAGGACAAAGTTTGGCGTGAGCGAGGTATGTGAGAGGGGCTGCTGCATCTTAGGGCATGTCTTGTGTCCGGAATCAAGCCATTTCTGGATGCACGATCGCTCGTATGTCTGAAAAGATGACAAGGCAGGTTTAATGATTTATTAAAACTAATGATTTAAGGAGCAGAGCAGCAGTTATAGGTTTGCACTATGGGACGGAATGCATACCTGTCCACTGGAAACGATGACAGGGTCTTGCATGAGCTCAAGGGATATCGGGCATCTGAATTCATCGGGGATGATAGGAGATCTGTGCTTTATGGAAGCAGACCTAGCAGAAAGCGTCTCTGGTGCGGGAGGTTCAGCAATGACACAGTCTTTGAGCTTCTTGAGCAAGGAAGACATCTCTTCGACGCAGCCATCAGGTTCGCCGCCACTAGAGATGACCATGTCATGCAGGGCGAGAGATTCTTTCTTGATATCGGCCATAGTCTGCAGTTGCAGCTTGTCTGAGATCCTTGTGAAGACCAAAGGGTCAAAGGTCTTGTCAGCGAGAGCTGAGGATATATCCTTTGAAAGCTGAGCATCTGGGGGATCTGTTCTGGCTGCAGCCCTTTTGAATTGGGAATGCACAAGCGCGACCTGAGCAAGCAAATGGATGTTAGTCCGGGAATTCTTCAGGCATCAGGAAGGAAATGGAGAGGAGTACCTGCTCCTGCACTTCTTCAGGCATGTCGAAGGTGTGGTAGGGCAAGGCATCCAGGGCCAGCTGAATCTGCCTGTTGACGCTTGCGAAGCGGTCGAGCAGGCCATCCCCTCGCATCGCCTGCTCAATTCATCAAAATCATAAATAAATAAATAAATAGTAATACACAGCAAACGTAGGTTGGTCGGATGGTTGGGGACGAGGTGGTTAGTAGGTTTTAACGAGCAAGGGCAAGGCACCTGACCTGGTAGATCTTGCTGCATCTCCGATCTCCGTCCGTCCGAGATCCGATCCGATGTAATTGACGAATTCTAGGCTACGCGGTGGCCACGCCCACGCCGCCGGGCCGGCCTTACCAACCCAACGCCACGCAATCGCAGTCGCAGTCGCAGGGGAGGGAAGGAAGGAGGAAGTTCCGAGGGGGAGATGACAAGACAAGAAAGACCAAAACCGAGTTTCTTCATTTCACACTTCCGCTTATTCAAACGTGAGATACTCCCTCCATTCCAAATTAACTTTTTTTATTATAAATTTAACCGTTCATCTTATTTAAAATCGTTTTTATAAATATAGTCAAATTTAAGATATTTTTGAATATTTTTATTAATAAAGCAAGCCGCTACAAAAAATTTAATAATTTGTATAAAATTTTGAATAAGATGAGTGGTCAAACTTAGAGTCAAACAAACTATAATTTAAAACGAAAGGGTACTTGTGTAATTTTTAAATAATATAAATCATGCTTTGACCCTGAAGTAAATCCCAAAGAAGATAAATTATATTTCTAAATTTTTTAAATAATATAAAATGGTCAGATATTATCAAAAAAGTCAAGCAAGAATTACGAAAGCTAGTCTGGACTAAAAGTTAAGAGACTAAAATTTAGTCTATTATTGTCTGCATTCAGAACACAAAGTTAGCTATGAATCGTAGTAAATCTTGAATGACCCTTTTACCCCTAGGGTTAGGATAAGGAAAAAAACCAAGAAAGGTATAATATTTTGCAGGACACGGCAGAGAAAGGAGCCCAAGCAGGAGCAACGTGCTGGTGATGTTGGATCTGCTCAATGCTGCTGCCGGTCCATGGGAACCATCCGCCCTCGGCCTGTTCGGCTGGCTGACTAACTAATTATTGCAAGTTTGTTTGTTGCAGTGGCATATAATGAAATGATATCCCTGCCATCTATCCAAAAATGAATTATGGAAATGCCAGCATTGCTGCTGTCCCATGGCGTAACTTGGCCTGTTTCAACAAGAATGGAAAGGAACGGAAGCATATCGAGTTCAAAGGATACCGTTTGAATATTCCAAATTCAAACAACACCACAGATTACAGGCGCGCCCACCCCCCACCACTCGTCAAACAGATCAAAATTGGCAAATTCGTCTCCAGGACTCTGGGTGGGGCTGCATCAACATCAACAAAAACAGGTGCGCCACCACTTGCCAACCCCTGCGCGACTCAACTAAGAACCAAAGAAAAGACAATGGGGATCCTCAATATGATAAATTGCTAATGCAATGCCTCATCTTCACTGCATCATCCAAAATCAATTTTAGATTCGACGACCCAGCAAACTTGTCTAGTATCATTCCTCCTTCCTCTTGCTATCGTATACCATCCATTGTCTTGCCATGCTTGATCATCTTATGTACATCCTCTGACCCCAAAGACAGACAAATCCTGCTAGCTCAGTCACTATGACGCCAATCTCACGTTTTCCTGTGAAGATGACAGAGGAACAGCCTTGTAAAGGTACGACGTCCCCTGGAATATAGTCAGGTGCGCCCCATTAAGATGAGCATCCAGCTGCAAAACCGAAAGGACAATTAGATTAACGTTTATCTCACATGACCCTGACCATGACCAGAATGGCTGACTTAGCTGACCTCTTCTGGTGGAATCCGAGAGAAGCCAAATTTCTTCATCCAGATTCCTTCAGCTTCATGGGCAGCTGGAAGCACAAAGTGCTTGATCTTCAGCAAGATTAGCACCCTCTCAATGCATGAGAACAAGGCTTGGAAGTAGCCCTGCACCAGAGTAATGGGTCAAACACTGATCCAACAATAAAAGAGACCAACATAGGATCAAAGCTCAGCCAGCTCTTCAACACCCACCAGCCCTTGAACGTCCCGACTTGTAGCAACCAGTGGCAGCTCGGCCACATCACCTCCCATGACACGCAGAAGTGCAGCTGATACAACCGTAGAGCTGCACAGGCAACTAACATTCAGTATCCATTGGATGAAAAAGTACCGGCAATTTTTCATTTTACAACAACACTTACCCCACAGTCAACAGTGCACAGTACATTCCACTGTAATCTTGGCCGGGCATTCCATCCTTAGGTCCCCTCCTGGTAGATTTAAAGGAGAAGATGAGAACCTTCACAGAGGCGGTAACATATATACCTCTAAAGCAAATAGCTGTTTGGTTATCTTACGCATGAACCATCTCAGGAATGAGATCTCTACTGGTGTGAGCTTCAATGATTGGATCAAAGGATTGCTGCAAGAGAGCACTTAGTAAGAAACCAGAGTCTCAATGCTAAGGAGTCTTAATGCCCCTCCACTATAATACCACACAACACTTGAATATTATCAGGACTGTTTAATGGTTTGTGTACAGACCACAAGGCCACTGTTGCATTTCGCTGGCACTACATTGTCCACACGTGTAACCAGCTCGGTAGTAACACTGGCTAAACACAGCTCTACTATTGATAAACTAGTTTTTTCCTAACATATGGACCCCTAAAATTTTGCTTAGCAATTTTAAGAATCGGGCTCAATAAGAGCCGGGCCAAAATAATTAGTTTTTGAGCTAAATTGAGCTAGGCTCAAGTCGGGTTGTGAAGTGAGCATGAGGGCCATGATCCATTACCAACCCTACATATGATATAATGCATCCACCCAGTATAAGAAACTCCCTAGAACAAATTACCATCAGATGGCCATAAGAAAACACATTAAAAGGAGGAAACAAAACAAGGAAACTTGAACCAGAAATTTATGTAGAAGATGAACAAAATAGATCAAATAATACATGACCTACATGAAAAATCGGCACTGCAGCCGAGAGCAGTATTTGTCCATCTTCAGTAGCTCTTTTACCAGAAAGTAATTGCCATTTCAGATCTGTACTGGTGTCCATGCATAAACCTCTTGTTTCATGTTTCTTCCTTATGATTTCAATATCTGGCTCCACCAACAGTTGAGCTCCATCAGAGATTAATTTTTCCAATGAAGATCGTGTCTCAGAGCAACTGCTGCAGCAGAACCACTCCCCCTCTGGCAATTCCTGTAGAAAAAGGGAAGGCATTATATTGTGTTAGCATTAACCCAGGCAAAAGACAACACCATTCTTCATCTGAAATGAATAAAACATTCACATCAAACAGAGGTATAATGACTGATTTCAATCACATAATAATGCCGTTCTGCACTAACCTTTAGTTCTACCTGCCATTGACTCTGTAAACATCCTACATGATACTCTTTCTCACACTGAGCAGCACAAAATAGAAGTATGTCAGCCAAGTATAATAGTAAACTTGCACATGTATATTGCACTTTAGCCTAGTGCTTCAAAAACTAAGAATCAAACCAGCTGGAAGAAAAGATGCATCTTAGTATTTGTATTACAAATTATGCTGTACAAGCAGAAACATCTAGCCATTGCAGAAATAGGAAATGCATAGCATACTTGGTCACAGAGTATCACAGTGAGCTCATCAAATACAGCATTGTTGAAGTCTTTCTGTCTGCAAAGAGAAATTTTACCACTAAGAATGCAACAAACATAAAGAAAAGAGCACACCAAGCTGTTTCTGGAGGCTTGCCTACTGATAACAACAAATGTTAAAAAAATACAATGACATATTTCACTGTTCTAGGAGATAACCTCCAAGAATGCCTACAAGCCAGCCACTACACCATCCTGCCTAAAAGCGCCTAGTGAACCATATAGGCACTAGGTACCAGCCACCTAGCTTAGAAACATAGGCCTGGGTAATCGGTAAGTTCGGTTTCATTGGTCCGGTGTATGAATACCTTGGTGTTCAGAAACTGTGAACCGATGCCCCTGTAAAGAATGCCAAAACCGAGAAGTTTCAATTTTGGTTTTGTCAGTTAGGTTTTCACCGAAGTACATGGTATACCTTGGTCAGCAGAGAAATCATCAGCGCAGAATCAGAGAGAAAACATCTTGAGAAAATCAAATCGAGAAAATGAGCAAACAAGGAAACTATCTGGCTCGCGCTGTAGGAGTGCTCATCTGCAGCATGGTACTGGAGGGATTCCTTTTGCCTATTGTGCCCAGGCAGTAACAGGAAGGTGGCAAGACCTCACTGTTCTAGCAGGGAGGATTGAGGAGACTCAACATGGGCCAAGAGGAAGTGAGGAATAACGAAAGTTAGGGTGGCCTGACCAACTAGTGACAAAGGATGGGTATCAGTTGTATTAAGAGAAAACATCTTCATTTTTAGTTTAACTGTACCCGGCCCTACAGAAAAAGGGTTATACTCTTTATTTTGTCTTCCAGTTACAGTAATTTCTTTAGGCAGCGTTTGATTGGCCTAGTATTTGAGCATAAGTTTCTGCATCAAGTGATTCTACAATTAGTGGGCCATTTTCTTCTCTCATACCCTGGTCCATATGGCCCCGAACAGCCTCATATGTACTTTGGGCGTATTCCAACCCACTAGTTAGCCCCTGTGTTGTGTCTTTTATTACACTATTGCTCAACAGATCCAACAGAATGAAAAAAAAAGATCTATGATCAAATACTTGTTAAATAAATACAAAAAGGAAAGGTCTCAAGCACACTATTTTTGTGCCAAAGATGCAAAGAGGCCTTATGTGTTATGATAGGAGAAATTTAATAAAACACAAGAAAAGAGGTCTAGTTCTTATAATTTTATTTGCCGTGAAGGCGGAAAATATCTTTGTGATTTGTAAAAGTTAAGATTGTGATCTCTTACAGCTGTAGAATAGGCTTGGACAGCTGGTGCGCATATGGAGTATGTATTTGCATATGTTGAAACTGGATATGTTTTAACATTCAAACTTCCAAATCATTATTTGTACAATGGGATGTTCATTTCTGCACCTATCATCACTTGGGTGCATGGTTTTTTGTTATTGATTTGTGCCTCAGGCCATTTACAGGCTACATTGCTTCACTAACTGCACCGGTATGTTCGTAATCGCAACACTTAGCTCCCACTAATGTAACTAGCATGCCTGTAAATTGAGCTAGTAACGAAACAGATGAACCCTGGTTACTAAAACTCAAAACTTTTCGAAGGTACAATTAATTTAATCAGGTATAAGCAAGGTTTATAGCATATAAAATAAGAGAACCAACTATGAAAAGCAGTACTCACTTGCATAAAGCACAGCCTCCAAGATCATCAGAGATGGGAACAATTCGTATAGCTCTCTTCATTATCTGTTCAATGGAATCAACTCCAGCTTGCCTCCCAGCAGCTTTAGCATTTTTGTTTTCTGCCAAAGCCTTTTCTTTTTGTACAAGATTCCTGCAATTATCACAATACCATTCTGAGGGGGCTTCAGACAGTCCAAGGCAAGCTGCAATTGGTACAACATGTAAGCCGCTTGTTAACACTTTCCAAATAATTAACTAAACAAAGTTTCAAGGACATGCAAAACTACCTGGATGAAATGACCTCGGACAGATTTTGCATGGGAAAATATCTCCCCCATGACCGCATTCTCTGCATAGATCATCTGTTTCGCGTTCGGACCGTCCCATATCCTTTGATATTTTCATTGCCAGCTCATGCAATGATACTCCGTTTGATGTGAAGATGTTATCATACCTGGCAGCAATGTAACACATAAGGGGAAAAAATGATAGAGTTGGAATATTTAAACAAGAAAACGGAAATACATACGGCTTGCGCCTTGATCCCTCGCCTGCATGAGCTTCGAATGCTGATGGACTAACCTGAATATACATCAAAAAATATCAATTGATTCGCACGATGTATGATGAACCTGATTACCTGAAGAAATAACTTAGATGAGAGAAGAACCAGACCACTCTGTTGCAGTGATTACAGTAGATTCTTTGATCCTTGATATACCCATCAACCTTTCTCTGCATCATGCAATACAAATTACAAACCAAAGAAAACACAAGGTGAACTGAAGAAAATCAAGAGATAGCCTTGGCCTAACAACCTGTCCGTCAACATAGTAAGCTACTTCTGTGCCATCAAGCAAAACATTAAAGACCAATTTGTGTAGTCCATTATCCCTGAAGAAAGTACCAAACAAATACCAATGAACTCGTGCACACATAATAAAGAAGGTCGGATAACACACTTATAGTGTACCAACTTGTTTGTTACTTTGCCAGCACTTCCCCCCTTCTTGCTTGATGATATATTCTTTAGCAAAGCCTCCTTGGAAATTGGAGTCAGACTACAGCCCAAAAAAAGCAGGTAAGAAACTAAGATCGAAACTCAAGAACATAAAGACGATTTAAGAAACAAGCAAAAGTTTACGATTAGAACAACCAGAGGTAAGAAAGTTTCTCAGCATCTAACCATGTCAAGAAGATATCTCTTGGCTTGGATGAATTAGTTATCTAACCAATGGCTAGGCCATATTTATTTACTGAATCTGCTTACCTGGAATTGCTCTTACATGGATATGATGGGGTAGGAGGATCTTGAGGTTGCTTTGCCTCGAGGCAACCCCGACACAGTACGTGTTCAGTTTGTGATGGCAGAAGAACATGCTCTGCAGCATTAGGAGATTAGTCAAATGTAACATAGAAAAATTGCACTTTAAAAGTGCTCAAGAATGAAGGTTGAATTCCTTACCGTTGCAATTAAGGCAATTAACACGGCTCCTCTTAACCCCTGGATCAATGGAGGAACGAATCGTTTTTTCCAGAGCCTCCAAGGGAGATCTTTCTGACGCACGCAGCACATCACGCAAACTATTGCCGTTACCTAAGTAAATGTAGTCGGCAGGGTGTTTTTTGGTGCTTCCAGCATGTTGTTCAAAGTAATAAGCCGAAACAGCCTGTAATACGAGAAGGAGAATAACATAATGTAAATAGTTTGTGTCCTTTAATAGTGTATAGACTGCTGAACACCAACCTTGGAGCCATTACAGGACGGACAAAAGCAACGTATATTGCAACCAGTAATCACTCCTTTTAGCACAGCCTTCTGCAACTTGCAAGCAGAACTTTATGTTAATTGCATGAGCACAAAAACAAGATAGACCACAATCCAAAGTAGTAAATATGTCATCAAAGCAACTTTAATTCTGCTACCGCAACAAAACACTGAGGCAAGCCTCCTATTTTTTGTCTCAGGAAGATAACGCGATATTAACTGAAATTGGAGGGCATTGGATAACAGAACTGGTCCTCAAGCTGAATCCATTTGTCATTAATCATGATGGTTTAAGGTCTAACCAATATTCAAACTGTCTCAACAAAGGAAACTTTATTTTGATATTACTAGATTATGCTAAAGCAGACAAGAAAGAAATCGAACCACAAATTTGCGAGCAATTAACATCAGTAAATACATTTGAAGAAATGTTCATAAAACAACTTGGCTGATTCTCACATACCTTGCTATGAGGAATGATGTACATAACTGGCATTCCCTCGAGCAGGCCGGTGTTGAGCAACTCTCTAATATTTCCAGGGTGCTTTGTGAGGCAGGCAACTTTCTTTGACATCTTCATCTCCATCTTCTTCACCGATGGAGGCGAGTCGGATGTGCTGTCAAGCACATCATCAGATCCAACCAAACTGCTCTCAACCTTTGTCTTGAGCAGCGACCTTGTGAACCTTCTCTGAGGCTTCTCCAGCAGCAAAGCCAAATCAAATGAGGCATCCTTGCTGCCATCTGGTGTCACCTGACTTCCAGCAGGTGCAGACTCTTCCTTGTCTGGTTTATTCTTGAGCAGCGAACGAGTGAAGCGCCTTGAAGGCTTGAGCTCGGCGGATGCCAAGGGTGTGGTAGTGTCCTCAACTAGCAGAGCAGTGGAGGCTAATGCATTGCTCGAGGCCTGCAGCTGTAGGCCTCCTCCATTCGAGTTTGAATTATCACACTGGTCATTTCCAGCAGCACCGGCAGATTCCAGCAGAGTTGGCACTGCATCTAGCACGGCAGCACAATCCTCCGTGGGCACATTCGGCTTTGCAGCCACCGAGTCCTCTCCTGAGGCCTCAGCCTCAGCATGCGATGATTGGGTGGCTTCCAGCATCTTTTGCACAATGGCTTCTTGGGCGGCATTGGAATTGGATTGGTGATCACCGGCAGTGGGAGGATTGGATCCATCGACCGGTTCGATGGTGTCGCGGAGAGGCTGGGGGAGCGGTTCCGCGTCGATGGGCGGCCGTTCGATGATGTCGCGGATGGGCTGGGTAGGCGGTTCAGCATCGATTGGCGGCGTGGGCGGGGAGACGAGATCTGCGGCGGCGGCGGCGGCGGGAGGGTCGGATCTTTTGCGCCGCTTGAGAGATGCCGACGCTGATGGGTCGGGAAGGGAAGAGATGGGACGGCCGGAGCGCGTACGGCCAGGGAACGCGGAGATCTCGGAGAGGGATCGGAGCGCGAACGCGAGCTCGCGCTTCATGGCCCGCGGCGGCGGCGGCGGCGGCGGGGATGAGGCAAAGGCGCTGCCGCCGGAGGAGGAGGAGGCGGGCATCGGATAAGACGAGAGGAGAGAGGGAGGGGAACAGGGGATTGGCCAACAAGCCGATTACGATTCCATTGCTAATAGCTAGGGTTTGGAGCACGGGGAGCGGAGGCGATTACGATTCGGAGAAGAAGACGATGAGGCGAGAACCAA
>OAMR01000314.1:745903-761855 GCA_900205405.1 Echinochloa crus-galli
TAGGAATGCAAAACTAATGTTCTTGTATAGGCAAATTATTACTGTTAATTAGGCAGAAGTAATGTTCTCCTTTTAGGCAAAGTAAAGTATAGGAGAATTCATGGATTTTATAAATTCCGATCTCTTATAGTTACTTGATTATTTTACTGTTTTACTTCATTAGGTCATATTGAATTGATAATATTTGTTACTATATGTAATTAGGCTTGGTGATATTTTACTCTTGATACTAACTGAACTTGCTATTCTTTTCACTAATCCAATGTTTTCTTTCCTCATTTCAGTCCCACAAAATGGTGTTTGAAACCTGATGTGCCTTTCTTTTCTGCCTCCAAGCTTCCTGAGTGAATCAGCACTATAACATGCTCTTCAGCTTTAACTTCAGCTTTAAAGCTCCTACCATTATTTTTTGGATATGTCCCTTTATTTCCTGTAGTTTGGTGTTCAGTGGCCTGATAGTTCACGAGATCATCATCGTCAGCAGTGAAGTTGCAGCTCATTCATGCGCAGCTTGGTAGTAGTAGTATAGCTCCAAACTTTTTGTTTGGTCTGTATAATAGTGGAGGCAATCATGGTTTTGTGCCAGTAGTTTTGAAACTTTGTGATGTTTAGAATTTACATTGGTGAAAATGCCTTAGTATATGTTCTAAGTTGCTTATAGTTTTTCAAAGTATTGTCGTTTATGAGATCCCAAAAGTAGTTTTTTATTGTACCTGTCGAGTTGATATTATCAGTATTAAGATTGTACAAATGTCTAGAAGCAAGTTAATATGGAGGGCTGGTGCCTGTGGATCTAATTTTGGTGGAGAGAATTAGCTCTGGCCGGTGATAAATTTTTTTTCCTGATCCGACACTTTTTTTGTCAGAATAGAAAAGATCACCCACGAATTCTCTTACATTTCTAAAAACGTAGTGGCCGTGCGGCCGGCCTAACTTACGGCCGGCCGTGCGTTAGCAAGGTCCTTAATATTAATAACGTATCCCTTAATTCGTGGATGAAACAAAAGAATTTTATAAGGTGAATAATAACAATAACTCGTGACATGTCATCTCATATACTTCTAAAATTTAGTTAGAAGGCGGTTGTTGCACAAAATAACGACCTTCTCTCATCCCCGCATCAACAAAAATTATATGTGGTATTGCTCCTCTGTATCAACAAAAATTATTTGTGGTATTACATGAGACGATATATTAATTAACGTGTAGTAATATATACCTTCTCCATCTACTCACTATTGAAAATGCTCCCAGTGTCAAACATGGCACCCCCCTTTTTTTCCTTTGAAAAATCTATAAGTAAAGCTTTACTTAGGTACAAATAGCTAAGTCAGCAGTTGGCCGCCACGTTACATTCTGCTTCCGTTCCAAGTTACTATTACTTTAGTTCTATAATTTGTAACAGAGGAGTACCACACATGCTCTTAGAAGTCTCAGAATCAAACGGATCATCCAATTTGTTTTCTTTTTCATTGATCCTCCATCTACGGCAGCGAAAAGGTATCATGCCCCTGACCCCCGAAGGAGAAAAAAAAATCCCTAAACCAACAGCCAAAGTACCAAAATTCCATCTCTCTTCTTTACATCAAATTAAGCAAAAGCCTTCTCTTCATTCAGGCGAACAGGCTACTGCAGTCTTCGGTTGCATCGCAAATGGCCCCTACCTTGCCCTGAAATAGAAACCACCAGTCAGTCTGTAAAAACATTCATCTATATTACCACCCAGAAATTCCAAATGCCCATTTGAAAATGTGTACGGTACATAAACATTGGGCAGCATTGAGCAGAAACCGGAAGAAATCATGGTAGGCAGACTAGGCACAACTCAGCCGAGTTCACTACGAAAAATTAGCCCCAACCAAAAAATAATTCTAAGTGATTGCACCTTCAAAATTAACTGGTTCGAACCCTCATAAAAAAGGTAAAAGCTATAGATGCCTACAGACTGAAAGATTAAGGAAAATAGGTAGCACAACTGGTTGGTGGTTGAACAAGCAAGAATAAGACCATGGCAAAATGCTAACCCACAAAAGAAACCTGATTAAGACATAACAAAGCTGACAGTTCCAAGTAATGCTCCAGAAACATAACAGAGCACAGGATAAACCCAACACTGAGAAAATATCTATGGGTAAGCACTTGGCAGGGCTTATCAGTACAACCATTATCCTGGAGTGTTTGCCAATGGATAACACATAGAAAGCTAAAGCCATCAATGTCAGTTGAGCTGCTCGGCTCCTAAATGACTCCATACTTTTTATCTGGATTTAGTTTGGTTCACAATGGATATTATATCTCGCCTTTGATATACATTTTCGGTCTAATTACCACATTAGGCCATACATAATTATATTAGATCCTTAGTTATTAGGACCAGACCGGTGGTTCAACCAGTAAAATTATAACGGTCAATCAATGGCAAAATTAATTCTACGATATAATTATAACGGTCAATAAATGGCAACATTAAGTCTATGATACAAGTATAACGGTCAAATCAAGCAATGCTAAACGAATGCACTTCCTTTTGACAAAACTATACCTCAACATAAGAGTTTTAAGGTTGAACCAAACCAACTAAGTTAAGACATAACGTCCATAGATTCGAAAGCATCTTAATCAACAGCGATTCCATAGACGCTGATAAAAAAAAAGGAAAGAGAAAACATGTAAGCAGTCTGACTGCTTAGTAAACCATTTTCTTGCGGGAGGGTCTACCGACAGTTGTGTATTGGCCATTGGTCACTCAGACTGGTTCCACCCTATGTGTACTGGCCGTCGGTTACTCAGACAGGTTCCATTCCATGGTTTGCCCTAACCTAGACTCAGACTACCAACCATCCATGCCGGTACCCACCAAATATAGAGTGCAGGGAGTAGTTACCCTTGCTAATGTTAGGTAGAAAAAAATAGGAAAACAAAGGGATAACTGCAGCTACAGCTAAGCATAATGGTACACAATAATAGACATAGCATATTGCTTCCTGATTCCAGAACTAGGCATTCTGCTACACAGGGTGATATATTACAGGAAGGAAGGAAGCAATGGAGCCTGATTGGAATTTGTAGGTTTACCTCTTCGTTTCCCAGAAGAGCTCTTTACCAGAAGACTATCAATCGAGATCATCATATCCACTTTGAGTTTGAGGACCGCCACCACTTGCATCATTGTCGTTATTGTTGCCGCCATCATAGTTGGTAGGATTGCTGGTCTCAGCCTGGGTGGCACCGAAGGCAGCCCTGAGAGGCCAAGGCAGCGATATCCTGAACCTCCTCTCGGCCACCCTGGGGGAAGAGGCCGCGGGGGCGGGAGAAGCAGGAGCAGCAGACGATGCACGCTGCTGCTGCTGCTGCTGGCTGTGGTGGTAGTCCGGGTCGTCGGTGGGCAGCTCGAAACGGCAGACGGGGCAGGAGCTGTGAAGGTCGAGCCATGGGAGGATGCAGTCCTTGTGGAAGACGTGGTTGCAGGGGAGCTGCTTGGCGGCTGCCCCTAGGTGGAAGTCGTCCATGCAGACGGCACACTGCGCCCCGCCGTCAGCCTGCATCATGTCGGCGGAGACGGCGACGTCGGGGAGCGCGGAGACGGCGGACTTGGCGGCCGGCGGGGTACCGTAGCGGTTGGGGTCGTTCTCGGCGAGCTGCTGGATGAGCTGCTCGAGGCCCGAGGGGCCCATGAAGTAGTCGGCGAGGCTGACGCCCGGGGCGAGGGCGGGCGCGGCGCCCCCTCCTTCGAGGACGATCTGGATGGTGGCGCCGCCGGAGAGGAGGCCGCCGAAGTGATCGTGGAGGAAGTTGGAGGGGTCGAAGAGGCCCGTGCCGAGCGGGTCGGGGGAGGGGGGGCCGAAGAAGGCGGAGAGGTCGCTTGGGTGGCGGAGATCGAAGGAGGGCGGCGGGGGGAAGAAGGCGGCGGAGGGAGGGAACGGGGCGGGGCTAGCATCTTGGGGAAGCAACTCGACGAATCCGCCGGCGCAGCGGGGGCAGAAGACGTCGGCGTCCGGGGATGCGGGCGGGGAGATGGAGACGGTGCGGTCGCACTGGTGGCAGTAGTAGCGCTGGGCCGCCGCCGGGAAGGACGACATGGCCGGACCTAGCTAGGGTTTGGTTTGGATTGGATTGGATTGGGAATCAATCCGATCTCTCAATCCCTCGCCCTCTTATTACTACTGCTACTGCTGCTGCTACAGAGGTTGGATTCGATTGCTACGACGACGGATCGAAATTGAGAATCCACCTCCCTCAGTCCCTCCTCCCTCCCTTCCTAGGAACCAGAATGCTACTTTACTTGTAAATAAATTCTATAAAATTTCATATCTCCAATATTTGTGTCTGCCCGTGGGCCCCAGCTGGACCAAGTTCATAGGTAGGATTTTTAAGACCAAGTTCACTCGATGGAATCGACTCAAATACGTTGCTTCAAATGTTAGCCCTTGATGTTTTGTACATTTTATTTTTTGGCCTATGATTTTATTAAAATTATGTTAATTCAAATATGAGCTCTTAACTTTTTATACACAAAAATGCATTTTATTTTTACCATTGTGTTTTATGATTTATGAATTTGTTTTTGTTAGGCAAAATAGTCATTTCAGTCCTCGAACTTTGATCCAAGGATCAAATTTATCCCTTAAATTTTAAAAAGGCCAATCTAGTCCTCAATTCTCGTTTTTAGGTCAAACTATTCCCTATGCTGACGTGACATTGCATACTAGCATGAGACCAATATGAGATGCACCCTTTGCCCTTGGCTTGAAGTGAGATGAGCTTATTGCTTCGATAACCTCATGAGCACGGTGCGTTGGGCAGGCAACAACACGGTACAGTGTGGCTTGGGTATCCCATCTCAACACATAAGGCTAGTGGGGAGCTACTGGATCTCACCCATGGCTGGTTGGGAGCTAATAGAGAAATCGAATGGCACCGGTAAGGGATGGTTGTGTCCCATTTCTAGGATAAAAAGGACATTTTACATTAATGTCATGCCAGCATGGAGCAGTACCCCAGCACAAGAACAAGTTTAACCCAAAAACGACGAAGGATCAGGGACTAGATTGACCCTTTTAGAAGTTGAAGTATGAACCTGACCCCTACAACAAAGTTTAAGAACGAAAACGTCTATTTTGCCTTTTTGTTAAGACCCCCTAGAAAGAGATGACCCACTAGATGCTTGATCAAATCTTTCATGAGACATTTATAGTATTATATTGATTCTATTTCATATAACGCTATCCCAATGTAATAGGTGGATGTGCATAACACTTTGATTAATAGCCAACATAAAAAAGATCCACCCAACATAATAATAGTTGAAGAAGAGCACAACTTAATTAGTGTGGGATGTTTTATATAGTTAAGTAAGTGCATGTATGAAAATATATATGTATTACGGTAGTATGAACATAAACTTCATGCGTAATGTTTTCTATTAAAAAGGAATTTCCATTTTCTCTTTCTTTTCAAAAAAGTTAAGAAACAAAATGACAATAAGAAAGTGCATTAGATTTTATTAAAAAACTCGTTAAAATTTCTTAAATTCTAGGATAAGCTTAGTTGTTTAAATTTAAAAAATCAATCAACTAATTTTGGTATTTATCTATTATGTATACGTATTAAAATGATAGCTCTATCCTAATCGGGTTTCTTAAAACTTAAAAGCACCTTGTTTTTCCTTCCCTCTCTGCAACTTACGTACGCCCAAGCCCTGGCATTGCGTCGTACTCAAGGAGAGAGAGGAGAGGAAGAGCACAAATAGCCTGCAGCCTTGCGCGGCAGTGCGTCCTTTTCAAGGAAAGAGAGAGAGGAGAGAGAGCCTGCAACCCTACATTGCTGCCTGTTCACGGCTTAAGGCCTTGGCCTTGGCCTTTAGTTCAAAAAACAACTTCTAAATACACTACGTAAAAAGAAGATTTCCCATCACATCAAAATGTCATAACATGTATGGAGTATTAAATGTAGATGAAATTAAAAACTAATTGCACAATTCTGTTGTACTCTGCGAGACGAACATTTTGATCCTAATTAATCAATTTCTGGATAATTTTTCACAAATACAAACGAAATACTACAGTAGCTCAATGATTACGGAGTGACATCTTACTCCAAATTCAACCTCCGCTGCCGGCTGAATGACGGGCTATTTAAAATATAGGACAAGCGAAGCCAGTAAAAACGACCGTAGCTCCCCACTAGCCTTATGTGTTGAGATACCGGCCGCTACCGGCCGACGTGTGGTGAGTCACCCGTACTACACTCGACAAAAATTCTCTTTCCAAACTTTATTATTCATTCATCATATCAAATCACATCAAATCTCTCTCATTATACATAGAACACTAAACATAGATAAATAAAAAAACTAAATACATGGTTCGACGAGATGAATCTTTTGAGCATAGTTAGGTTATGATAGGACAACGATTACCATAAACAAATAAAAAATGCTACAGTGCACTACAATGTCTGATGTGGTATTTTCACTAAACTTCATATTTTCTTTTGGAACTAAACACTAGAAGAATTTTGGACCACTCAAGTTTGGGCCAATCAACATCCTGATGCATGCACCACACCATACCAGATGCGAGCCACATATGCAACAGGAAGAAGGGAAAAAGGGTCAATGATGATGTCTTGTGCATAGTTTTCGTGAAATGAAAGTTCAAAAAATGAAATCCCTTCTAAATAAGTATCCAAATCAAAATTCAATTTGATCGTTGTATTTCTCATAATAAAACTTTTAAAATAAGACCTCACTTAACTATATTTTGCTGAAATGATTCTAAAATATTTTTTGAAAGTAGTAGACTTTTGTTTGTTCTTATTTTGAAAAATTCGTACTAAGAAATAAAATTGTGTAATTGGATTCAATTAGATGTCCCTTCGAAAGAGTGGGAGCGTGAAAGTAACGTGCATTTGGCTCTAGATAAAGTTTAGGGTTAGGGACTATAAGTAACAATCTTCATCCTTAAGCTGGATTCAGGTTGATGCATGCGCAGGGAATTAGATATGACCAACCAACAGTTAACTACTCTCAACATGTCTAAACCATCCTTAACAATGGCTTCTCTAATAGAGAGAAGATCAAGCTGCAAGCTACATGACTTTAGCCGAAACCCTGTTGACCAACAGACGCACCATGTCTAAACCATTAATATTGACTTCTCCAATAGAGAGGAGACCAAATTGCAAGCTACATGACTTTAGTCGACACTGCAGAGCTAAGAAGAATAGTACCCTTCATTTTTAACATGTTGTTTTTTTATCTATATATTCATATAAAATATACAGATTGTACAATAGAGTTCATTATTTGAATGTTATGGTCAGTTCCACATATTCATGTGATAAGTTGTACTAAATACATACTCCCTCCGTCCCACAATATAAGCATTTGTTGACTTTTTCCGTTCAATATTTTCATAATTTTTTTAATAAGACGAACGGTCAAACGTGATGATGCGTAGAAATCGAAAAATGTTTATATTACGGGACCGATGGAGTAATGATAGACTACACCGATCATTAAATATGTATACCGGATACTCTTCAATTGTCATTTACGTAGCATATTCTTTTATTATGGCCGTGTTTAGATGCAAAATAGGGATCGGGATTTGGGGGGTTTGGGGTCTCTTCGTAATCATTGCAACACTGTAACATTTCGTTCGTATGTATGAAAATTATCCAAAAATTGATTAATTAGGCTCAAATGTTCGTCTCGCAGAGTACAACAAAACTGTGCAATTAGTTTTTGATTTTATCTACATTTAGTACTCGATGCATGTGCCGACATTTTGATCTGATGTGAATCTTCTTTTCGCATAGTGAACTTTGGGTGGAATTTAGGATCTACGAGCATCTCCAAGAGACTCTGTATTGCGTTAGCTAAATATGAAGATTATAGCCCATTTGTAAACATAGAAAGCCATCTAATTCAATGGTGTAATCTAACAGATTATGTAAAGATGACTAGTGAGGTAGGCGAGCTAAAAATAGCTAGAGAATGAGGTGGGATGGAGAGCCACTAAATTTGAAGAGTCATTTACATAGTCTATTGAAAACTTTTTTCTCTAGCAATAACTAAATTTAAGAAAATGATTTGGCTCTTTTTGAGATGTTGTAAACAGGGGCTAGGGTAGGCTGCTTGGGGGGCGCTATCGACGCGCGGTAAACGTGCTATGAATTCCTTCATGCCTTGCTTGGAGTCATGCGACACCCTCTTCACGGCTATCTCCAATCTTGATCTCGGGAGCACCCCTTTGTACACTCTGCCAAATCCTCCAACTCCAAGAAGATTTTTGTTCTCAAATTCCCCCGTCGCATGGAACAAATCTTTGTATGAGAAGCGGTGTGGACCAAACTCCAACTCCCAGTCGTCTCGGACCTCCGCATACTTGAAATGCCTCCGCACGACCAAGAAAGCAATGGTTCCCAATGACAGGAGAAATGTTGTAGTTCCTATGGGCAGGACTACCTCTAACACCCAAGATCGCCGACCCTTTAGATGATGTTGTGGAAGCTTTGGAAGCATGGTTACATTAATGGATGGAGCAGGGTTGTTCATGGCGAAGCTCCAGCCAAGAACATAGTGTTGTGTGTTGATCTTGCCTGTTGATGATGAGAAGCCGATGTACGCCACATCGGTGAGCACATCTGAGAGGTTGTAGATGGCTGACACTGTTGATCTCCTAGGTTTGATCATAGCTAGAGGAGCCATGGTGACGTCAATCTGTGTCTTCTCTCTATCATACTCCACCCACACCTGCATCACCTCTTGGCTACTGAGAGTCAAGTTCTCAAAGGTTCCATTCTGATCATGGCGTTCTTGCACGGACCGTCCGCCGTTATCGCTACCGTCAATATACCTAAATTCGATCCGACCAATCACATTGATCTATATTTCACCATGCCTGGGTTTACGTGTATCACTTAACTCCGGTGGCGGAATTCCGACCGGTAGGAGTAATTCGTTACACTACCATCATAGTGGAGATCACAAACCGATCAGAGACTAATCTACATCCAAGCATATCTCTATATGCATATATCCGAATCTATAACGAAACAGCTACGGCTCTGGTACCACTGTTGGGTAACGATGGAGGCTACGCTAGCTCACACAAAACTCGTTCACCCAAAATTAGGAACAGCAGCAGTTATAGATCACAGATTGTTACCACTTGACGCGCAGTTGCAGCGGAAGCCGTCTCGATGTAGACGAACGCGTCGAAGTGGCAGTGCAGTGCAGTTGCTTACGTCCGTCTGGTCCTGCACGTGCGGTTCGTCCTTGTGCTCCAAGCGCAGCACCTCCGAGGTATCCACACGTACGAGGATTGAAACGTCGCGCACCGGACTGCTAGGTCCGCGAGCACGATGGGGAGAAAAGCAACTATTGCTTGGAAGTCATATCTTTTTCAGGAGGGGTTTGGTCTCTATTTATTTGGATGAAATTCTCCACACCATGTTCCATTAGCAATATGGGACTAATAAATAAAGCACCCCTTCCCCTGGTAATGGGCTTCACAACATTTGTGGCCCATTAAGACTAGTGGATCGAATCCAGTTGTCTCTTGGGCATATTCCCAACAATCTCCCACTTGCACTAGAGACAATCTCATAAGCAAGTTTTCAGTGTTCCAAACCTCTTAAGTGTGTGACCCTATGGGTTCACGTACACATAGACATGGTTCGAGTACTCCTACTCGTTCCAATAGTTGATAGCGGCCTCTAGCAAGACGTGTCAACTCCCATGAATACGTAAAGATCATATCAGACGAACCACCACAACATCACGTACAAGCTATTCCCTTTGCCTCACGATATTTGGTCTAACTCCAAGTAAGACCTCCCTTTCTCGAATCTGTGAGTCGGATCCTTCAAGAGGTTAACACTTAACCTAGCACGGCCATGCATTTCTTGATCCGATCACTCGAGGGGCCCAGAGATATCTCTCTCGTATAGAGAGGGGCAAATCCCATCTTGATTGACCATGCCTCACAGCATGCTTCTTGACAAACCCGAAAACCACCTTTATAACTACCCAGTTACGGTGCAGCGTTTGGTAGTCCCTAAGTAGGTCAATTCACATCTTGAGTACATACGACAATCTCAGGTCTAAGGACAAAGCATACGCGTTGTGAAGAAGAGATAAACAAGTCTCAAACTGGGTCAGTCCAGCCCCATGTCATACATGTGCCCACATTATTAGTTTGACATCTCCATGTCCATGACTTGTGAAACATAGTCATCAACTAATACATGTGCTAATCAAATTAGGGACAATCCTTTTGAATAACCATACAAGTATTGAGTTTCACAGACAATTCACATAATTGCTAATCATATACAAGTTGCCTTTCATGGATATTCAATAAATAAACAATATGTCATAGATACAAAACATTGTCCACTCACACTGGAGCTAATCTAAATGATATCTAATACCCATAGCTCTCGTGTGTGATTCATGTTTAGGCCGTGGAAGAGCCTTTGTCAAAGGATCAGCAATATTCAAATCCGTATGTATTTTGCATATCTTTATCTCACCACGTCTAACGAACTCTCGAATGAGGTGAAACTTCCGCAGTACATGTTTGTTTTTCTGGTGATTCCTCGGCTCCTTAGCCTGTGCAATTGCCCCATTGTTGTCACAGTAGAGTTCCAATGGGCTAGATGCATTGGGAAACACACCAAGCTCAATGAGAAACTTCCTCATCCAAACACCTTCCTTCGCCGCTTCCGAAGCTGCGATGTACTCTGCTTCCGTTGTAGAATCAGCCACAGTATCTTGCTTAGAACTTTTCCAGCTTACAGCACCACCGTTTATCGTGAACACGAATCCTGATTGCGACTTTGAATCGTCTGGATCAGTTTGGAAACTAGCATCAGTGTAACCCTTTACAATGAGCTCTTCCTCACCTCCATAGACTAGGAACACATCTTTAGTCCTTCTAAAGTACTTAAGAATGTTTTTCACCGCTGTCCAGTGACTTTCACCTGGATTAGTCTGGTGTCTGCTCGTAACACTTAGAGCATATGAGACATCTGGACGAGTACTTATCATGGCGTACATGATGGATCCAATTGCTGAAGCATAAGGAACCTTACTCATGCGCTCCCGCTCATCAGTCGTCGTAGGACACTGAGTCTTGCTGAGGTGTATGCCATGTGACATAGGCAAGAACCCTTTCTTGGACTGTTCCATGCTGAACCGATTCAGCACCTTGTCAATATAAGTATCTTGACTTAATCCTATAAGCCTCCTTGATCTATCCCTATAGATCCTTATGCCCAGAATGTATGCAGCTTCCCCTAAGTCCTTCATAGAAAAACTATTTTTCAGCGAAGTCTTAACGGATTCTAGCATAGGAATATCATTCTCAATCAACAATATGTCATCCACATACAAGATTAGAAATACAACAGAGCTCCCACTTTCCTTCTTGTAAACACAAGCCTCTTCTTCATTCTGCCGGAAGTCAAACCCTTTGACTATCTCATCAAAACGAAGGTTCCAACTCCGAGATGCTTGCTTTAGTCCATAGATTGATTTCTGAAGCTTGCAAATTTTTTCAGCATTAGTTGGATTGACAAAACCTTCTGGTTGTATCATGTATACATCCTCCTCTAGGTTCCCATTGAGGAAAGCTGTTTTGACATCCATTTGCCATATCTCATAATCGAAATACGCAGCTATTGCTAGAATGATCCGGATAGATTTAAGCATCGCTACTGGAGAGAATGTCTCGTCGTAGTCAACTCCTTGAACTTGTCGAAAACCTTTTGCAACAAGTCGTGCTTTATAGACGTTAACATTTCCGTCTACATCTCTCTTTCTCTTAAAGATCCATTTGCACTCGATGGGTCTCACACCATCAGGCGGGTCAACTAAGTTCCAAACTTGATTTTGCCCCATGGAATCTATCTCGGATCTCATGGCACTTTGCCATTTCTCGGAATCTGGGTCCATCATAGCTTCCGCATAGGTCCTAGGCTCATCATTGTCCATCAACAATATGTCGCGCTCTCCCGTAACTAGGAGATTCATTTTCTGTGTAGCGCGACGTGGCCTTTCCGACCTTCGTGGTTGTGGCGGTTCTTCTCTTACCACAGGTGCCTCAACTCGTTCTGCTACATCAGCATCACTCGTAAAGTCTTGCCTCATAGGCTCATCTCGAATTTCTTCAAGATACACCTTCTGTCTACTTTTCTCGCTGTTGAGAAACTCTTTCTCCAAGAAAACACCGTTCCTAGCGACAAACACTTTGCCCTCTGATCGGTTGTAGAAATAATATCCAATTGTTCAGTTATAGATCACGGATTGTTACCACTTGACGCGCAGTTGCAGCGGAAGCCGTCTCGATGTAGACGAACGCGTCGAAGTGGCAGTGCAGTGCAGTTGCTTACGTCCGTCTGGTCCTGCACGTGCGGTTCGTCCTTGTGCTCCAAGCGCAGCACCTCCACAAACATGCCATTCTTTGAGATCACACAACCATTGTCTTTACTCGCGAATGTATAACCATCCTTCATCAAACATGAGGGAGATACAATGTTTCGACTCAAACTAGGAACAAAATAACAATTATTCAATTCCATGATAAATCCTGACGGAAGGTGGAGTTGCATCGGCCCGACGGTCAAAGCAGCAACTCTTGCATTATTGCCCACGCGGAAATCAACTTCACCTCTTCCCACGCTTCTACTTCTTACTAATCCCTGCATTGAATTGCAAATATGAGCAACCGATCCGGTATCAAATACCCAGGAATTAATAGAAAAATATCTGTAATATTAATGTCAAGTGTACCTGATGCGGAAGTACTCTTACTACCGCCTTTCTTCAGAGAAGTTGTTTGGTCTCTATTTATTTGGATGAAATTCTCTACACCATGTTCCATTAGCAATATGGGACTAATAAATAAAGCACCCCTTCCCCTGGTAATGGGCTTCACAACATTTGTGGCCCATTAAGACTAGTGGATCGATTTTCTTCCAAGATTTGCCCTTCTTCTTGAAGTTAGGCCTGTTTTGGATGGCCATCACATGGCTGCTGCTAGCGCTTTTCTTAATGTCAGCCTCTGTTGTCTTGAGCATGCCACACAACTCATTCAAGCCCTTCTCTGCCCCATGCATATGGTAGTTCGAGATGAAGTTCCCAAAGCTAGGCGGAAGTGATGCTAGAATAAAATCAGTGGCCAACTCTGGGCCAAGTGGGGAGCCCAGCTTCTCCAACCTCTGGGTGTAGCCAACCAACTTGATCACATGCGGCCCTACAACTGCGCCTTCTGCTAGCTTGGTTTCCACAAAGGCCTTTGAGACATTGAACCTTTCAGTCCTGGCCTGAGTTTGGAACATGTCCTTAAACGCCTCGATCATATCGTGCGCCTCATGGTTTGTCTCAAACTGCATCTGTAGCTCGGGTTCCATGCAAGCAAGCATAAGGCAGCTCACTTCAAGATTGACATCACATGCCTTCTTGTAAGCATTTTTCTCAGCAAGGGTTGCGTTATCATCAGGCTCAACTGGTAATGGGATGTCTAGAACATCTTCCTTTTTCTCAGCCCTGAGAACAATTCTAAGGTTTCGGATCCAATCCGCATAATTTGTTCCATTCAACTATATCATTCCCAATCAACAATATGTCATCCACATACAAGATTAGAAATACAACAGAGCTCCCACTTTCCTTCTTGTAAACACAAGCCTCTTCTTCATTCTGCCGGAAGTCAAACCCTTTGACTACCTCATCAAAACGAAGGTTCCAACTCCGAGATGCTTGCTTTAATCCATAGATTGATTTCTGAAGCTTGCAAATTTTTTCAGCATTAGTTGGATTGACAAAACCTTCTGGTTGTATCATGTATACATCCTCCTCTAGGTTCCCATTGAGGAAAGCTGTTTTGACATCCATCTGCCATATCTCATAATCGAAATACGCAGCTATTGCTAGAATGATCCGGATAGATTTAAGCATCGCTACTGGAGAGAATGTCTCGTCGTAGTCAACTCCTTGAACTTGTCGAAAACCTTTTGCAACAAGTCGTGCTTTATAGACGTTAACATTTCCGTCTACATCTCTCTTTCTCTTAAAGATCCATTTGCACTCGATGGGTCTCACACCATCAGGCGGGTCAACTAAGTTCCAAACTTGATTTTGCCCCATGGAATCTATCTCGGATCTCATGGCACTTTGCCATTTCTCGGAATCTGGGTCCATCATAGCTTCCGCATAGGTCCTAGGCTCATCGTTGTCCATCAACAATATGTCGCGCTCTCCCGTAACTAGGAGATTCATTTTCTGTGTAGCGCGACGTGGCCTTTCCGACCTTCGTGGTTGTGGCGGTTCTTCTCTTACCACAGGTGCCTCAACTCGTTCTGCTACATCAGCATCACTCGTAAAGTCTTGCCTCATAGGCTCATCTCGAATTTCTTCAAGATACACCTTCTGTCTACTTTTCTCGCTGTTGAGAAACTCTTTCTCCAAGAAAACACCGTTCCTAGCGACAAACACTTTGCCCTCTGATCGGTTGTAGAAATAATATCCAATTGTTTCCTTTGGATATCCCACGAATATGCACTTGTCCGATTTTGGTGTAAGCTTGTCCGACTGAAGTCGCTTGACATATGCATCACAACTCCAAATTTTCAGAAAAGACAAACTGGGAGTCTTGCCAGTCCATATCTCATATGGTGTCTTCTCCACGGACTTAGATGGTACCCTATTTAGTGTGAAAGCTGCTGTTTCTAGAGCGTAACCCCAAAATGATAACGGTAGATCTGACTGGCTCATCATTGATCGCACCATGTCTAACAAGGTTCGATTACGTCGCTCGGACACACCGTTCCTCTGAGGTGTTCCAGGTGGCGTTAGCTGTGGAACAATTCCGCAACTCTTTAGATGAGTGCTAAACTCGTGGCTCAAATACTCGCCTCCACGATCTGATCGCAAGGCTTTAATTTTCTTACCACGCTGATTTTCAACTTCATTCTGAAACTCTTTGAACTTTTCAAAAGTCTCTGACTTGTGCTTCATTAAGTAGACATAGCCATATCTACTAAAATCATCAGTGAAAGTTATGAAGTACTGAAATCCACCTCGAGCTGTCGTGCTCATTGGTCCACATACATCAGTATGTATGAGTTCCAACAAGTCTTGCGCCCTCTCAGGAAAACCTGTGAAAGGTGCCTTGGTCATCTTGCCTAGCAAACAAGCTTCGCACGTCTCGTATGATTCAAAATCAAACGAAGTTAAAAGTCCATCAGAATGGAGCTTCTTCATGCGCTTCTCACTTATATGACCCAAACGACAATGCCACATATAGGTAGGATTCAAATCATTTAGCCGAGGCCTTTTAGCAATTATATTACATATAGGTGAATCATCAAGATTTAAAATGAACAACCCATTCACAATGGATGCAAGAGCCACAAACATGCCATTCTTTGAGATCACACAACCATTGTCTTTACTCGCGAATGTATAACCATCCTTCATCAAACATGAGGGAGATACAATGTTTCGACTCAAACTAGGAACAAAATAACAATTATTCAATTCCATGATAAATCCTGACGGAAGGTGGAGTTGCATCGTCCCGACGGTCAAAGCAGCAACTCTTGCATTATTGCCCACTCGGAAATCAACTTCGCCTCTTCCCATGCTTCTACTTCTTATTAGTCCCTGCATCGAATTGCAAATATGAGCAACCGATCCGGTATCAAATACCCAGGAATTAATAGAAGATTCAGCGAGAAAAATGTCTGTAATATTAATGTCAAGTGTACCTGATGCGGAAGTACTCTTACTACCGCCATTCTTTAGAAAAGCCAGGTACTTCTTGCAATTCCTCTTCCAGTGACCAAGTTCCTTACAATAAAAGCACTCCTCTTTTTCTGCAGCTGGTCCAGACATAGTCTGGGGCTGTCTCTTATACACATCTCATGCTCTGCACCTGCG
>OAMR01000314.1:790988-809570 GCA_900205405.1 Echinochloa crus-galli
AAGTGTGAACTGGGTGCGGAAGGCTTATTGAGTTTTTACTAGTATTATGTACTAATCTGAATACACTGTCACTGAATCTATTTGGACTAATACAGCAGATTCAGATTTATCTATACCTACAGTCCTCTCTTTAGTCAACTGTCCACTGTTAATGTCATGTCTGTTCTTGTTCCCGCTCATCAATTTTTTGGATTAATGCCAAGCAATCTATTTTTATTCAGACCTAGCATTTCAAAATTGTATGTTGCTTTCTTTCATAGCACGGACAGATGTTGCAGATGGTATGTATCACAAGATCTGAACATATTGTTTTTGCAGGAGAGCAACAATGATTTTAATAGTAGTGCTTGCTTTAGTTTTTTGTTTGTCTTTCGAAGGACAATGTGACACCTTAAGATTCAAAACGTGTTATTTTCAGGATTGGGATTCCTTTTTACCTCAGTGGTCACTGGGCATATTCTTGTGGGTAGTATTAGGCGTTTGTTTGGTCCTAAAATTCTGTGCTATCTTGTTTCGGGTAGTCAACATAATTTTTTGATGCTTCCAAACAATTATATAAGTGTTCTTATTTTTTTAGAAAATTCTATCATGGTCTATTATTTGTTAGCTGAGGATGATTACACCAAGGCACCACGGCTCTCACGACAAGAGATGATCAGATGAAGGTTAGAATCAATGAAGGGGTCGAGGGGGGCAACTGGCTTGCCTACCGCTACCAGCATGTTGGCATATCAACAAGGACGGCGGGGAGTCTCTAGCTCTATGCCGCTGCTACTGTATTCGATTAATTCTTGAGAAGCCAATAGTAAACAAAGATAAAATAGTGTGTGAAAGAGAGCTAGCTGGAGAGAGATGAGATCTGGGGAGATGAGCTTGGCCATGCCACCAGCACTCATCAAGTTGAAGTTGTTCTGCTCATACGACATACAAAGCAATAGAGCAAAGGTCTCACAGAGGCCATCCGGGAGTTTAGAGAGGACCAGCTAGCCGTTGTGGAAGTGCATGAAAAATCAAGTCATTTACCTTCATTCATCACTCAAATTTAATCGGCTAAAGTAGTCCAAATTTTTTGGTACGTGGCAAGCGTGGCGGAGGAGGTGGAACGAGGAGGGAGAGGAGTCGACGGTGGCGTGGGGCGGCGTGGTGGCTCGTGGAGGGGCGTTTGGCCCAGAGGGGAGGGTCAAGCGGATCGCGGAGGGGAATCCTGGATTGGTATATTGTCTGATCACTGGATGTAATTTTTTTGTTGAGGTTCTTTTTCCTATTAGTATGCATCTTCCTTTAGTCATTAGTTTGATCTATGTTTGTGTAATGTATCCTGAAGGACTTGATCAAGCGATTTTATTCACTTCTAACAATCAAGGTATCAATTGCAAATGTTCCTAAAAATCTGGAAGGCAGGTTACAAACTTTCTGTTCATGCAAATTCCTATTGCAAGAGCTGCTTCAGAAATGTTGTCCTTCACACTGTTACTTTAGTTAAGCTTAACCCTAAATCTTGTTCTGTGCAATTCTCTTTCTCGTTGATTTATAGTTGTTATATACCAATGGTGTTCTCTTTGTTATGTAGTGTGCATACTTACGGTACGACTTAACTTCTACAGAAAAATGAAGATGGTATAAGATTTACTCAGGTTTGGTCTGTTCCTTTTCCATGAACAAGGATCAATTTTATGGTGTAGCCGTTTAAGATAGCCCCTTGTTTTCTTGTCAAGTGTGTCTTAACTTGCTTATGCATGTCTCTATTATGCATGTTCCATAAGCCTAGGGCTTCATGGTTGCTAGTTGGTTTGATATTTTTATCTTGCTAATTGGGTCATGTTGTGCTATGATGATAATCATTGACAATGTATTTTTAGGGTGGTTACTGTACCTTTACTATGTAGAAATGTATATGGGAAAAGAATGGTTCTAAATTGCTGATGATGGCAAGAGTGGTTCATAATGCTAATTTGTGAATATGTTTTCTCTAGAAGTATATTGGGCTTTATAAATTTTTTCTGTTGGTGGCTTCTATCTACTGGTTTTGGTCCATGGATTTATTGGCGGGCTCATCTTTTTGCATTATTATGCTATCCAAATTCAAATATAGCATTTTAAAGTGAAAACATTTCTTCTCCGATGTGGATGGTACAACACCTTATCTGAAGGTCATGGCAACACAGGCTCCTTAGTGGATCATGAAATAGCCAATTCTTTGATCAACCATACAGGAAGGTATATATATATATATATTCCATCCTCTCTTTTGCCATCTCACTCATGTATCTTTCCCGTGTTTGTTTCCTATTCCGATGTTTTTCATTCCTTTATTCGATGCAATCCCTACCAAATAATTTTTTGTGCTTACCCTAGTATCTTTGTTTTTGTATAATATGATTTTTGGGCATAGGCTCTGTTGGATGATTCCCTACCTCTCTTCCCCACCCTCTTAAAATAATGGGGGCATGTGCCTATGCCCAAAAATCATATTATACAAAAACAAAGATACTAGGGTAAGCACAAAAAATTATTTGGTAGGGATTGCATCGAATAAAGGAATGAAAAACATCGGAATAGGAAACAAACACGGGAAAGATACATGAGTGAGATGGCAAAAGAGAGGATGGAATATATATATATATATACCTTCCTGTATGGTTGATCAAAGAATTGGCTATTTCATGATCCACTAAGGAGCCTGTGTTGCCATGACCTTCAGATAAGGTGTTGTACCATCCGCATCAGAGAAGTGTCTTCACTCGGATAGCATAATGCAAAAAGGAGCCCGCCAATATAATAGCAAAAATCCAGGGACCAAAACTAGTAGATAGAAGCCACCAACGGAAAAAATTATGAAGCCCAGTAAACATCTAGAGAAAACATATTCACAAATTAGCAGGTTAGGAGACCACTCTGCCACCGTCAACAATTTAGAACCATTCTTTTCCCATCTACATTTCTACATAGTAAAGGTACAATAAGCACCCTAAAAATTGTCAGTGATTATCGTCATAGCACAGCAAGACCCAATTAGCAAGATCAAAATATTAAACCACCTAGCAACCATGAAGCTCTAGGCTTAAGAAACTTGCATGAAAAGGTGGAGACATGCATAAAGTTAACACACACTTACGGCTACACCATAGATTTGATCCTTGTTTACATATTCAGGGTTCATATTCCAGGTACTATTTTCAGTCTTCATGGAAAAGGGAAAGAATAAACAGACATTAGGCAACATTGTACAAGGGGATACAAATATAGAAAAAAGGTAAGATTATAAGAAATTACAAACAGACCTTGTATCAACTGATAACACTTCATGATGAACAACTTCATATAGGAACTGAATAGCATTAGCTGCTCCCTTTTTCAGATCACTTGTCTCTGTGGTACTCTACAAAACAGTATAACAGATACATAATTAACATGTGAATAAGGTGATCCCATAGCTATATTTTGTAGTTAGCTCATCAATAAGGTGGCCCAAAGTAAATAAGGCCCAGAAATACAAAGAGGTAATGACCCTGTAAATTAGTGCCAAAACCCTAATACATACCAATATTCCAAGTATAGCAACAAGTCTGGCAATAACAACATCCAATTTGTAGAAATGAAGATCACTTTTAATGTTCTTCTTTGAAATGCTTTCTCAGATACCACCATAAATCCTCTCCACCCTAAATTTTCTGAAGAACAATAAACAAAAAAAATGTTGAATATACAAGGTGGAAAGGAACAACAACAAAGCATTTCTGTCCCAAGCAAGTTAGGTCGGGATAGCGATGATATAACAGGTTCCACCTCCACCATAACCCTAGAAAACCGGCCCCTAGAATCAGCCCTGAAACCTAAACTCCATACCCAACACCCTCACGCCCAGACCCTAAGCTTTAAAACTGAACCCAAACTTTACTGCAAAAATATGGTAAGGTCATAATAGAATTGTATTATAGTAGAATTTGAGCAGAAATGAGAAGGGACATGACATTAACAGTATACAGCACAGTTAACCAAAGAGAGGACTGCAGGGCACAAGATACTACAAAAGGGTCATTTTCAGATGGTATAGCTAAATCTGAATGTGGCTGTAGTGGCCTAAATAGATTCAGTGACAGTATGTTCAGATTAGTAGATAATACTAGCAACAACACAATAAGTCTCCCTATCAACCAAAAATACCAATTTTGAGACTACCACTTCCAATCATGGAAGTTTTGGAGATTCTGGGAGTTGGGAAACGAAATCAGAGACCTTGAGGCCTTCAAAGAGTGCATGAGAACGGAAAGACTGTAAGCATGCATGACCATATTCAGAGCTAAGAATCAGTGCCGACAAATTTCATACAAGCAACATTTAAAACAAGAGCTAACAACATAAGAAGGCCCAAAAGAAGTAAGGGAAAATAACCAAGGTCCTCCAAAAGTGGCAACAGAATGAATACTATCCTGCTACCAACAGAGGAACCACATATATGTTGGCTGTAAATGAATACATCCATTGTATTAAAAAAAAATCTGTGGGCAGCGTGTTAAATATCTGATACTCCATGATGCAAGGTACAGAGAATGCATGTACCCAGAAGAAACACTGCTATATACAGTTATAAGATGGCTGACAACATTGATGATAAAATTTGATATTTGACATCCAATTTGTGAGCCTTTCATGATAAGCAGAAACTTTCTACCATGGCAGCTTTCTGTGATCACCCAATATTCAGTAAACTACTTTGGCCGTATATCATAGGGTTTAGGGCATATGGACTCATTTGAGCCAACACACAAATTGAAAGTAATCTGATACTATTACTGCATCTGGATCAGAAAAATGGCAACGTAGGCACGCTTTAGACATTGGAACAAACACATAAATGAATAGTACGGTATTGCCAGTTCAGCACTTTAATGCAACGAAAATAAATCTGGCAATGCAACGGGGTATTCTCTGTCAGTCTACATTGAATCTGCCAATTTTTCTTTCTCAACATATTGCATACAGCTAGAGTAAGGAAGAAAGAGATAAATAAAATTACATGATTGAATGAACCAGAAATGGAGGATACATAAGCTTGCCTGCTCGGTGAACTGAATCTGACTTCATCCCCACTAGTAAGGGGAACTTTGTGCAGACCACACCATTCTTGCCAACAACTTCTTACTCACATTTGCCACCATGCTGAAAATAAAACATCAAAACCAATGAAATACTTGCAAACAAACACTTGAGAATGTTCGTGTGCTCCTCTTGTAATGAATCTGAACCATAAAAATAGGGGCATACCTCAAGGGACACCAGCTTTAAAAGCATTCTGGGATAGTGAGGAATCTGTAGTTAAAAAAAGTTTGCTGTCAGTTAATATGTTAAATTTTGTAACCAATTTAGGATAAAGTTAACATACACAACCCTAAATTAATGCAGGAACTTGTTTCACTTTTGCAGCCAATTTTGCCTACGAGCTACTTTAAGTGTAAGGCCTTCACCAACCATTAAATAGTTAGTACAGTAAACCCGATAGATAGATAAGTCAATGGCAATTGCACAAGTAATTCAAAATATGCGCCCAGTTAAGTAGATACTGGTTTCTAGAAATTCAGGCTATCAACATTACAGAAATACATGTCAACTAAGATTTTAAACAGATCAAGTGTAGCTACTAGTCTGCAATACCTGTGATTACTGATTATTGATTAACTGATGACTGCTATGACAGACATCAACATGCAATAACCTCCAAAGCCTTCACGATGCCATTGTTCATAGAGCTTGTCTTTATATTCCTGCGTTAGAGAAACAAGTTCAGCTTGCCACTTCACATAAAAAGATTGTTGAAGATGCACTTATAAGATTGATGCACCAAATTACTTGTTCATTTAAGTGCTTCAAAAGAGCTATGTACGTTTGCTTTGAGAAAGAAACTACCCCTAAACAGATGACATGGTAACTTGTGCACTAAATAAAAAGCTGTAGACCAAGAATAATGCAAATGGACTGTAAGATCCATGTTAATGATAACCTAGCATGATGGGTTGTAGCGAAGCCAAAAATGATAATGAAGACATCAAGGCAAACAGACAGAAATTAAAACACCAATGAATGAAAAAACGGACAGAAAGGCTAAGTTACAAATTTGTGAACATAACTTCTACAAACAGCAACCAAATTGTCATCGACGGAACATTTGAATATTTGATACAACAAGGATATATGCATTTGCAAAACAGGAGCCAAATTGATAATATACATATACTTTTGATACAAGTATTGCCTCATGCCATTCCTCTACCTTACCAAATAATCTTACCTTTTTTTGGTCACCATAGCAAAATTTCAGCCTCCAGATTGAAGCATGCATCTTAAAACCATAGAAAATACACATATGAACTGGACTTGAACAAAATAAGAGGCAATAGTTTATGTTAAAACCATGGTCGACTCAGTGACTGATTCTATGTATTAAACCCATACACTCAATAAATGTGTGTGCATTTATCTGCAGTAAATTTTGGCCTTATTGCCAAGCATGCAAGATAATCAGTTGCACTATATGTTGACAATGCTCTTTTGGCAATAGAAACAGAGCAAGGCTTTGGTCTCTAACAATTTCAGATTTTAGTAGAGAAAGTGGTGGCATAAATTCATATGAATTAAAATTAAATAGACCAGAAAGTTTTATCTAGAAACTTTAGAAAGAAAGTTGGAACCTTTTTTTGCACACATGACATGAGTTAAACACAGAAACAGACCAATTGACAAAAGACTTAAGCAGTCAATCTCAAATTCAAACTGGTTACTCATAGCATAACTCTAATGGTTATGAGGCATATGTGTACTTAGGCACTGAAAATAAAAGACAATGATTTTGATCCTCAACAGACCAAGGGTTGGGATCGTTTCATATTAATTGGATGGGCTAAAAAGTTTGAACTAGAACGGCCAGGAATAAAAGAATTAAAATAGCCAATCTGAAATACCACCTTTGACTTGTTTGAATCGGTTAAATTCAGATTACTCTTGCCGTCAACAGGAACCTGTTAGAACCATTCTTTTCGCATGTTCTTGCAGTTGCTGCTCCTGCTGAGGCTGATATACATTCCTGTGGAGTAAAGGTCCAACTGAATATTCAGCTTGCAGAGTTAACAACAACATTCGAAATTTGGGCTAAATGTGGAAATCATCTGGACATCTTGCAAAAAAAAAGGACTATGTAACAAGCAAACAACATATTACGGTAAGGCAGCACACTCCAATAAGCATGTATTGCTCAGATAAGCCACAGAAGGAAGTTCTGATGAACATGACACAGAGGATATGAATGACTGGAATCTCAACACAATTTGCTAAAATCTTCTCAATAAAAGACTTCGTATTTAGACAAACCTCACACCGCTGAGGGCCTTCTTGGTCTGTGAATGCACAGAACATAGACAACCACATGACCTACAATGTTTCGGGATACAAGAAAACATGCATACATTGAAACCTTATAAAAAGGATTATCCAATATGAAGGTGTGTTTTCTTTTTAATGACAAATGAATCATTTAGGAATTCAATCAACACACATATCTTGCCACCCATTATATAACATCAAAACCACAGATATTTTTCATGCACATACATTGTTATTAGAGCATGAAAGAAATGCGCTTTTATTTTACTGCAGCCAACATGCACCATGGAGGTTTTGTTTCGGTTCCTATTGCTAGCATAGCATGAAATTCATACACCGCAAATTTGCTACTTGATATGAATCCGCATATGCTGAAAAAATGAAAAAAAATCAAAAGTTCATAGGCAAATGGACAAAAACCTGCAGATCTCATCTTTCTCGTTACAGCATTCTGTATCCCACCACCTTCTAACCCAGCTTTGGGGATATCATAATAGCTTCCTGCAAAAACACATCCCACCATCAGATATCTAGGAACTTTTGCATCTTGGAGAGACATGCTTATATTGAGATGCAAAAGAAAAAGGGAACAAAATCTAGATAAAAATGTCAGGTCAGGACAAATAGCACCACCCTTGCTTGTATTTATATATTTTTTACAGATGCTAAATTTGAATCACTTGAAATTTATCTGTCTCAATCTACAGTGTGAATTGAATGTGAGCTCAGTCAGATGGACTGTAACCATAGTTACTGCACTATTACTGAAAACAACAAGATTGTGCTGATGGTATCTAATTAAGTTGGTACTGATGGCCGGCGACAGCAAACTCAGGACACTAATTATAATGAACTGGAGGCTTACCCAATTGTTTAATCACAATTCACAATCATAGAAACAAACTTCTCATTTGCTTGAAGGACCTGCACAATAGAACCAAAAGAACAAATCTACCTTGTGCAGACGTATAGAGGAGCGCAGCCTTGGCTTTACCTAAGTTTATTTCTACCATGTTTAATTAGATCAAATGTATAGAAGTTATCCAGGAAAGAAGTAAAATTGTGAAGAATGCAATGATGCATGTATTCCATTAGCAAAACCAGCAGCAAAGCAAGCACCCAATCCTCCCAGGCCCTACATCGAGACATATATATCAACAAAATGGAAGCATTGCAAAGGAGAATGCTGTCACCTTACTTCATTTGTATGCTCCTCTTGCTCTCCGTGTCCCGCCTCCCCTGCTTCCTCGCCTCTTCATCCCCTGAACCAACCAAGAAAAGAAACAAAACAAATGGATGGGTTCATCCACAAGACAGGAGACGAATGGAACCACCGGCACCTGAGGAGGGAGAAGACCAGCACTTCCTGGACTTCCATTGCGCTGAACATCATCGCCGTCGGCAGCCTCGTCCTTGTCTGCCACCTCTGGGGATGCACACGGCCGTCAACGGTGATGGGTATTGGCACCCAAGCGCCATGACGAGCCGGAGTCCACCCCACGGCGGCCTTCCCATGAGCAGGCGGACAAGGATGCGGCCAAGGATGGGGAGGAGGCCGATCGCGGGGGCGCTGTGCGCGGGCAGGAGGAATGGGGAAGGAAAGGGGATCGACCTTCCTGTAGTAGTCTTCACTCTTCACCGTTGTCTGGATGGTTGTATTCTTGATGGACTACGCGGGGTGGCGACGACTGGGAGTCGGGCGGAGAAGGCCGGGATGACTTGCATTTGAAGAGGTAGGAGAAGGGAAGCATCTCAATCGGGATGCGAAACTTTTTTTTCTTGTGGAGACAATGGGGATGTGAAACTGAAGAAGGTGGCGAGTTCTTGATCTTCGTGACTGAGTATTAAATGGTGGGTGGAAGATGAGTCGAGGCGTCGCGCTGAGCGGAGGCGAAGGGACACGTCGATCTCCACTTGCTCTCTTATAATAAATACATAAATATTTCACAACAATAAATAAATAATCTTAGAAAAGGAAAAAGTATTGATTTAATTATTTGTTATGAGTCGATTTGCTATCATATATAATTGCAGCCAGAGTTCTTAAGTAATATGTCCATCTATTCTTTATCGAATGCAATTGCAAACCTGCCTATCCTACACAAGGGCGTGAAAAGAAATGCAAGGTGCAGAGCCGAGTTTTAAAGAAAAAGAAGTATTTCAATGTCAATGCATACACAATGAATTCTGAACCAGATGACATAATATGTAAAGGTCTACAAAAATGGCCCTGTAGAAGACAGCTAGTTTATGAGGTAATGTCCAGATGCTTTGTCTCAAGTTTTCATACCGAGGTGTTGTCAACAAATTTTGTTTAGCACAGTAGTTATGAAGGACTATGGGGCGTCTTACTTTTGGTTGATATATACAACACAATCTTTGAAAAGGCTATTCTTAAGCACGAGAAGGACAGGACAAGGCAGACAAACTGTGTTGAATCATCTCAAAACACAGTATTGTCTATTACAGAACGACAATACATACATTACATGAGAAAGATTGCAATCAGCTAGCATGTGCTGCTGCGACCTCTGTAGCAGCACTCTGCGCAACAAGGGTTTGGACCGGAACCTTGACCACGTCCCGGCGAACGCCGATATCCGAGACATATCGGCCGACGCAGTACATGCCGGTGGTGACAATGGCGAGGCCGCCGGTGCTGGTGGTGAGGAAACGCAGCGGCGACGAGGCCACGGCGCTGAATGCGGCCATGAGGGACGCGAGCTGGCCGCTGCGGCCAACACTGAAACTTGTCTCGACGAGCAGGCCCGTCTTGCAGTAGATGGCGAAGTCCTCGCAGTTGTTCTTGAACAAGGAGTAGGTGCCGAATCCCCCCTGGTTGTCGAGGAGGTAGCGAGCGCGGTGGACGACGACATGGGCAGGGTCGGAGGCGGCCAGGGTGCAGGTCCCTCCGCGCGCCTTGGCCAGGAAGAAGGCGGGCGAGACGGAGTAGTGGAAGATGTAGAGGCTGCCGCCGTGCAGGAAGCAATCGATGCAGGACATGACGACGACTCCGGAGTCGTCAAGCTCGTGGCCCCTGAACCCGCCACATCGCTGGCAGGTGGTGGATGTCGCCGCCGACGACGAGGAGCTCAAGAGGAGGAAGGAATCCAGGAAGGTGCCCGTGCCAATCTCGTGCCCTGCTGCTCTGGTGAAATGGATCACCATCTCGTCCCCAACATAGATCCCTGCAAGTTATTCAGGGTTCATTGATGGAATGGATGGAATCGAATCCAATCCAATGAAATCTTACCGTGGTGGGCGTAGAGGTAGGCGGCCCGCCATGAGTAGATGTGATCCCCTGCTGCGAGGTCCTTCCGATCCACACGGTTGGACAGCACCCATGCCGCCATCTGTCTCAACTCTCAATTCAATGGAAAAGCATTGGTCCTGTCTCAGCCTAAGCAATCCCGGCCTTCTGCTTGCTTAGCGGCCAAGGGAATTGCGGCAAGGGAAGAAGACTGGGCAATGACAAGGGAACGGGACGGGGTGAGCAACTCTACCAATAGACCCCAAATCAGACCCTCTAAATACTAAGTGGGGGCTGCCTCTATTTTTTAAGGGCCTTAGAATTGGTTCCAACTCCAACAATAATAGTCCCTAAGAATGGAGGCCTCTCTAGAGAACCCCCAGGAATGGAGGGTGGGGGTCAAGTAGAGGGCCTGCTGGAGTGCATCTTTTTTGTTTGGCCCTTAAAATTTAGGTTGGGGGTCTGTTTGGAGGGTCTGCTGGAGTTGCTCTGAGGCATCAGCCAGCCACTCGAGTTTGGGCTCGTCCTCAATTCAACAGAAAATAACTAAAGATTAATTACTTGGCACAAATTTTCCGTTCGTATTTAAATTCAAATTCGTGTTAAAGTTACCGAACTGGTCCAGTAGGGTTGTGCGCTTGATTTATTAAGGTGCTTAAGTGCGTGCAAAAATTGGCAAGCATATTCTTCTTTTCTTTTTTTGGAGGGGGTAATTGACAAGCATTCTTTTTCTTACAGATGGGAGCTCGCCAGCATTCTTCTACAATAACAAAACAAGCATTACAAAAACTATGCACGACATTGACAATAACCACAGCGTGCAAGTTTGATGCTAAACCTCCAACAAAACTAATAACCAAGAAAGGCACTACAAAGACAAGGTGGCTACACCCATCTTATCATCCATCCATCCCCCTCGGCTCGATCCATCCACCCCCAAGGATTCCGAGGATTCATCTCACCAAAGCCCATAGGCGCTGAAGTGCTTCACCCTGAACTTCCACTCTCCCTTGCTTGCGTCAAAGGACACAAACTCCGCGCCCTGCTCATCCGCTTTCTTCATCAGCATCTCCCTGTACCTCTCCACCCGCGGGCCCTCAAAGTACTGCACCCCTGTCTTCTTGTTCATGCACTTGATGTTCAGAAGGGTCACCTCTGCAGCCTTGTTCAGCCCCTCACCCACCGGGGGCTTCTTGCTGTCATCCTTGTACACAATCACTTCCCGGTTGTTGAACTCCACAATTGACTCCAGATCCAGGCCCCTCACGTCTGTCTCCCCCAGGAACTTGATGCTGCCATAGTCATGGCGCCCCACAACAAAGTCCTTCACCCAGCCGCAGTAGCCTGGCTCACCACGTTCTTTGGCAGCAAGCTCCTCCAGACTAGGTTCCGTGAAGTAATTTGCCTGCGGGAGCTTAGGCAACAGTCTCTCAACTGAAGTACCCTTGCCGTTCCCATGATGAATGGTCTCATGCTGCTTGCCATTTACCACCAGAGAAGGCCTGCTGCTTGGCAACTTGACAGTCTCATCACGCCCACTTTCAGTGGATGCATCTGCACAAGTTTAACGGAATCAGCACTTGCAATTTGCCCTTGGTGGGGTAAAATCGATATATATATATAATAAGCACTTGCAATTTGCCCTTGGTGGGGTAAAATCGATATCTATATAAAATCAAATAAAAACAGTATTGCAAGGACAATATTTACCTTCATATTTATCCAAATCAGCTGAATCCTTTGGAACCGATTGCCTGCTAATTCCACTCCGCGAAGGCCACTGCTCAATTGGACGGATTATCAGATTCCTCGGGTTCTCTCTAGGGATGAAAAATGCGTCCGCTTTTGGCGTTGCAGGAGATTCCTCATCATCAGCAAAGAATGGAACCTACAGGAGCAATGAAAGAAACTCAGCACCACACTCAATGCATTCTTAATGGCATTCGCAATCATATAAAGTTGTCCTAGCATATATGCTTACAAGATCATTACCTTGCCATCCGATATTGGATTATATTTTCTTGGCAGCAATTTTATCCTTCTCTGTGACAAATGCCTAGGAACCGCCATGGACAATGTTCTATTCGGAAGAGGCTTCTCAGCAACCTGCAAACCATCAAAATATTGCAATCAACCTATCTCATAGCACCCTTAGTACCAAAACATGCCCAATGAACAACAAACATCTTTTTATCTCTACTTCCCCCCTGCTCTATGAAAACAATTAGAAAAACTAGGGGAGGGGGTACTAACCGGCAAACTTGATATTCCATATTGAACCGAAGGAGAAGATCCACCATTCCCAATGGACATCTGAGGCATTGCTGGAAGTGTTCCAAATGGGTTCGAAACAGGGGCAGGCTGCATGACCATATTGGGCTGGCTAGTAGTAGTTCTGTTTCAAAATACGCCAAGTTAAAACGAATAATGTATTACGTCAGGAGAAAAACATTCAGATGTGCCAAAACTCATTTGCAAATTTCGAGGTTAATTATGATCCAAGTCAAAACCATGTTCTTAGACTACAGATAAAAGCTAGTCGCTCAAAGAACCATTCATCTTCGCAATAGACTGATCAGAATATAATAGTTGTTTTAAACCATCAAAAGGAAATTACTAAAAAAGGAAAAATAATATTATGCACATTGAGAAGCGGCAAAAGATCATACTGTTGTCCAATGAGGGCCTGATTAACAGTGTTGGAAAAACCACCAACTGTAGAAGCTGCAGTATCCATGAAGGCATACATTTAAGAAGCCCAGATTAGGTTTTGAAGATATATATATAAATTATAAATAGAAGAGAATGATTGATACAAATACTGACCTGGTTGAGTCAGAGGTTGGAAGGAGAACATGTTTGAAGTTTGAACAGGAGCAGATGGTTGAAATGTTGGCTTAACAAGAAGCAAAAAATGGATTTGTTAGAACATTGCAACCCAAAAGATATATGGAAAAAGTAAATATGATAAACAATTTTCTAATGTATATGAAAAACAAAAGGTGCTCACCATTGAAAAAAGTGAAGGTCCGCTGCCAAACAGATTGCCAGTGTTATTTGTGCTAAATAGGTTTCCAGAGGAGAAAGCTGGTGTACTTGATGGCTGTTGTGCAAATGCTGGAGAAGATTGAAATAGTGGGGCTGATTGAGTGTTAGCCAACGACAAGCCATTGTTGAATGGACTTGAATTATTCGGCATTGATGTGCCAAACAACGAAGAAGATGAGGCAAAAGCAGGAGTGGTATTTGCAAACAAAGATGTTGAACTACTTGCTGGAAATGCAGAAACACCCGTTTGTCCAAACAATGTGGTACTAGTGGATGATGTGAAAGGGCTCGAACTTGTGAACAATGGAGCACTGGTTGGAGCAGGTTTAGGAGGAAACAGATTGTTTGTTGAAAATGGGTTTGGGGTAGACAGGTTAAATGGACTGTTTGTCTGCTGGGTGTTTAGTTGTGGAAAGGTGGAGGTCACTGCTGGAGTTCCAGAAGGGTTTGGTCCACCTGCAAATCCAAATATTAAGAATGCTACACACATTTTACAAGAATCAAATGGATCAAATAGATATAGTAACAATAATAACAATTAACAATAAACAAATAGATATTAACAATTAACAATAGGATAACTTACATGAATCAAATAGATATAGTAACAATAATAACAATTAACAAAGGGAGCTAGTGTGTTTCTTTAGTTGATCTTAACTAGGTTTAGGCTGTAGCATAACCTAGGGTATAATAGTGACTTGGTTACTCCAGTGTCTAGCTCATACAAAAATAAGCTAAAAGAATACATGTAATTAAACATGTTGATGCAGTTTGCAAATCTAGCAAAAATATTTACACAGATTTTACTGGAACAAGTTACATAGACCAAATAAATCTAGCAATAAAAATAAACTTTCATAGGAGTACAAAATAGCAGCATGTTTTATTGACCTATTCTATTTTGCAAGAAGTTATATGAATCAAAGAGATAAAGCAACAATAATAACAATTAATAAAGGGAGCACCAAATAGTGTGTTTCTTTAGTTGATTCTAACTAGGGAGGGAGCAATAAAAAACTTGGCCGGTGTGGGGAAAGACCGCCCCCCATGGTTTTGTATAAGCAGAGAACACCTCAGACTTGCCGGCCAAGAAAACCCCCGAACCCTGGCCGCACCCTATAGGGCCGCACCGTAACCTAGGCCGGCGACCACTGCCACTACCCCCCAGGGACCGCACCGTTACCACAGGCCAACGGCCAACGCCATGCCGCTATTTGTAGTGGGAAGGCACGACGAGGGGATTATTTTAACCTCAGCCTGAAATTCGCTCCCACGGGGAGTCGAACCCAGGACCTGAGGAGTGCTACTGAGACCATCTAACCAGTCCAGCTAGAGGCCCTTTCGCTACTAGGAGGGAACAATAGTGACTTGATTACTCCAGTTCAAACAAATATAAGCATGCTGAAAGAATACATGTAATTAAACATGTCGCTGATGTGAGGGTTTGCAAATCTAGCGATAATATTTACACAGATTTTACAAGAACAAGTTACATGGACCAAATAAATCTATAAATCTAGCAATAAAAACAAACTTTTAATAAAGAGAGTACAAAATCATAGCATCTTCCTATTCTATTTTGGGTTTAAGCCATAGCATGGACCAGGGCATAATAGTTAATTGGTTACTCCAGATCATACAAAAATAAGCATTGTTAAGAGAATACATTGATTTAACATATATATGGTTTAAAAGACGGTTTGCAAATCTAGCAAAGTATTCCAAAATTATTTCCTCACCCTTGTCGCCACGCTGGTAATCTTCCCACCTCAATTCTTCATGGCTCTTGTCTTTGTATTCAGGCATTGCTGATATGGAATCAAGTTTTGCTGTTGGTTGAGTACCACTGGTAGCACCGTCGACATCTGGTGTTTGAGCATAAGGTTTTATTCTGGTTCCTCCAGCTTGATTGCCAAATTGTGCTTGCCCGAAAGCTGGTGCTGCTGTCTGTGAGCCTGAAAGTCAAAGTGATCAAACGATTGATGAGACAAAAAAATGATGACATGGCCAGGGTAAAACCAGTGAGAAAGAAAGATCTGTAGTACAATAGGACTGCTGAAAAGATAAAACAAAAGAACCAGTGGTTAAATACTCAACTGCTACATCATATGGAGTAAAAAACTGATTGATCAGATATCAAATAATGCGAATATCCAATGGGAAAACCTACCAAATGCTGGAGTCTGCACACTGAAAGGTGATGTTGCTCCAAATGGAGAACTACCAGAGGAAACTGCTGTTTGCGCAAAAGATGGTGAAGAACCAAAACTGAATGGACTGGTTGATGTGCCAAATGAAGGTGTGCTCGAAGATCCAAAACCTGGAGCAGCATTACTCGCACCAAATGCAGATGAACCAAACGCTGGGGTGCTAGAAGCACCAAATAAAGATGTTGATGTTGAACCAAATGCTGGGGTAGTCGTGGCGCCAAAGGCTGGTGTAGCTGTGGTGCCAAAGGCTGGCGTCGTTGCACTTGCACCAAATGCAGGTGTAGTTGTGGCACCGAATGCCGGTGTAGTTGATGCACCAAAAGTGCTGCTGCCAAATGTCGGTTGTGTTTGCTGGAACGTGCTACCAAAAGGACTTGACTGGTTAGGAGATGATCCAAAACCCCCAAAACTTGGCTTTTGTCCGAATAAAGATCCTACAACATGTGCAGAGCAGAGTTTGACATAGACATCATATATATACACCACTGTTGATACAAAGAACAAAAGATCCAGTGCAAAAATGGAGTGGGCACATGAATTGAGTTAATTTAGCTTGAGTAGCTATGTAGAACAACTGTAGAATGCAGTATCAGAAACTAACAAGAAAAATAAAGAAATCTTGCAAGACATGGTCAATGCATAATACATACCAGAGCCAAAGGTAGAGGATGTAGCACCAAAGGCAGGGGTAGGTGATGCACCGAAAGCTGGAGTACTCCCGAACGGAGAGGAGGACGGGGTGCCAAACGTGGGAGTGGATTGCTGCTGGCCAAAGGCACCAGTGGATGTAGCGCCAAATGTTGGAGTGGATTGCTGCTGGCCAAAGGCACCAGTAGATGTAGTGCCAAAAAGCGAGCTTCCAGTCTGTGCCCCAAAAGTTGTGGTTGGGCTGCCAAACGGTTTTGGCGCAAAGGGGTTGTTAGCAGCAGGGGTAGCCTGCCCAAATCCCTGCTGGGTTCCGAATGAGTTCTGCCCAAATGGGCTGGTGGATGACTGCCCAAATGGGCTGGTGGATGACTGCCCAAATGCTGCAATGAAGATAGTACATATGAGAGATAAAGATAACCAATCAAGAGATACAACATTGCCAAAAGCATACTCTTCTAAGTAAACATGTCAAGGAAGCTACCTAAAACCGTAATAAGGAGGGAACAATCATAATCAGGTATTGTGTTGTATGAGCAAGCTTTATTATTTAGTGGAGTAACAAAAGAGGATCAGCACTGAGGCATTGACTTATTTGCAAGGCTTCTTCTTTGTTTATATATTTATACTATTGAAAAAAAAAGAAAGGAGAGTCGTGTCTAGACGGAGATCTGGTCCTCCATATTTAGCACAGTAGCGGAGGGCTTAGCTTAAGTATTCCATGGATCGTTGCGAGTGGGCACTGCAAGTACACAAGACCCTATGAAATCGAATCGGGACCGCAAACGAAACCCTACGTGGGCAGGCATCCATCAATCCAGTCCAGATATTTATGGAATCGAAAGCGCAATAGAGCAATCAACGCATACATACATATGCTACGAGAATATAGATGATTTAAAAAGCGAACAAGCAAAGCAAGCCCACGGAATCCAATCGACGAGAATAGGCAGTGATGAAAGGGGTGCTTACGGTTGGTGGAGCCGAACATGGCGGCTTCTGAGCTGATGATGATGATGATTCTTTCGCGTGAGGAGGGAGGCGGCGACGTGAGGGGAGGATAGAGTAGCCCGCCCCTTGATCGGCGGCGGCGGCGTGCCCTCTTCTTGTTTGGAGAGACAGAGAGAGAGCGAGAGAGAGAGAGAGGGGGGGGGAAGCAGAGGCGAGGCGAAGGCCAAGGCGTGAGGAAGAGATTTGGGGCCTGCCTATCTCAATGAAATGTGGGGCCCTGCTTGCGCCGCGGATTTATACGGCGACCTGAACGCGTAGTAGCCTGCATCCGACGCTACTCCTTTCCGCGTTTAGTCAGGTAGCGTGCCTTCAACGCAGCCAGGCCAGGACGGTCCAGAAAGACAGAAGAAATTATGGCTTTATTAAAGTTTGGGCCCAAAGGATTTGGAGGCCCAGCAGAACAAGGATCGTCTGGGCCCAAAGTCACACCCTCTGTGGGATACGGGTACCCCTGGGCCCACTGTCAGACCAGACTACGGCGTCCAGGGCCCGTCTCTGACAGGCCCATGGGCCGACTCCTAGGCGGCCCACACGGGCTCCCTGACTTGACGGACAAGTTGATGAAGACCCGGCGGACGGCTCATCCGGATATCCAGGGATATTCTAGTTGTAACCGACTAGGGCTAGAGTCCTGGTCGGAGTCAAGTAGGTTTAGATGGAAACCGACTTGTAAACCCTAGCCCGCTACCCTATATAAAGCGGCCTAGGGCACCCCCATGAGGGCATCCAGATCAAGCATCGCAGACATCGCGTCTCATCGCCCAACACACCCTGTAACCCATACGCTCGTGCTAGCTTCCTGAAGCTTGGCCGGGTACAGCAATACAAACGACGCCACCGACACAGGACGTAGGGTATTATACCTCCGGGTAGCCCAAACCTGACTAAATCAGTGCCTCCTGTGTACCATCAAGTCACTAGTTCATCAATCGCCCCGCCTACAAATCAACCACTCAGGTACCCCCAGGTGGATTGCTGGTCCTAAGGTCCGACAGTTGGCGCACCAGGTAGGGGGAGATTGGTGAGCTGTTTCGATTCGAA
>OAMR01000314.1:814120-854240 GCA_900205405.1 Echinochloa crus-galli
AGCTGGGCGCAGCTCTGCAAGGTGTTCACAGAGAACTATCAGGCCACCTACACTCGGCCGGGCACTAGGTTCGATCTGGATCTAGTACGCCAAAGCAGGGGTGAAAGTCTCCGAGACTACACCAACTGCTTCTTCGACAACCGTAACAAGCTTACGGACGTCGAAGAAAGGGACGTCATAGACGCCTTCCGACGCGGATTGTACGACAAGGACGTCTTCCGCAACCTGTTCAAGAAAGACCCCAAGACGGTTGGGGAGATGATGAAGGTGGTCGAGGATGAGGCCAAGGCAGATGCTGCCGAGCTAGCTCAGTTCAGAACCAGAGATCGCCGCGAGAAAGACCATGATCGCCCTACAGCTGAGCACAAGAAGAACGAACCAACACGCAACAGACGCAGCAGGCCTGACGTCGCAACAGTTGCAGAAGGCGACGGCCGCGTGGAGTCACGACTCCAACCCGAGCAACTCGAACGCCTAAACGAGCAGTGTCCCCTCCATAAGGACGCGAAGCATTTGTTCAGAAACTGCTGGACCCTAAAGAGGGAGCTCGGCGTCCCACCACCACCAAAGAGGCCGCGCTACACCAACAACCGCGACGACAGGAGGGCCGGCGACCGCCGCCATGAGCGCCGCCCCGACCGCCGCGACGACCGTCACCGCACAGATCGCAATCAAGTACCAGACGGTGGCGACCGCCGTCCGGCACCAGACGCCAAGGCGGCAGACGAGCAGCACGGCAACTTCCAGCGCGCCGATCGCCAAGTCAACGTGATCGTGGGAGGCCCCGACGCGTTCTGCGACAAGAGAAAGAAGAAGCTCCACAGCCGCGAGATAAATCTCGTAGGCACCAAAAGCGTCGAGTACCTCAGGTGGTCGGAAACTCCGATTACCTTCAGCAGAAAAGACCATTGGGCGCACCTGCCAGAACCAGGCTCTTACCCGCTGATTGTCAACCCGGTTGTTGACCGCGTCTTGTTGACCAAGGTACTCATCGACGGAGGCAGCGCTCTCAACATCATCTTCACCAGGACCCTGAACGACATGGGGTTCGACTACGGCAGGCTCCGAGACTCCCACCATCCGTTCTACGGCGTCATCCCTGGCAAGGCGGCCTATCCGCTGGGAAGGGTTACCCTGCCAGTCACCTTCGGCACACCTGACAACTACCGCACCGAGTTCCTGCACTTCGAGGTCGCCGATTTCGGCAGCTCCTACCACGCCATCTTTGGGCGGCCCATGCTGGCTCGCTTTATGGCAATCCCCAATCACACCTACTTGGTGATGAAAATGCCGGCTCCGAACGGGGACATCAGCATCAGGGGCGACGTCAAGACGTCGTACGAGTGTGATGGAGAAGCCGTGCGACTTGCCGAGCTCTCACGGCAACTCGGCAACAACGTGCTCCTCGCAAGCGAGGCAAAGGAGAATCCACCCACCGACTCCAAGGTGCCAGAGCAAGACGCGACGATGACAGCGCTCGAGCCAGACTCGGAGACCAAGGCGATCCCCCTCTTCAGCGACGATCCAAGCAAGACGGCGCTGATAGGCCCAGGCCTGTCCCTCAAATAGGAAAGCGCGCTCACCTCCTTCCTGCGGGCCAACTGGGACATATTTGCGTGGAAACCCTCCGATATGCCCGGAGTCCCAAGGGAGAAGGCGGAGCACTCCTTGCATTTGGTGAAGACCGCTAAGCCGGTTAAGCAGAAGCTTCGACGGTTCGCACAAGATCGCAAGGAGGCCATTAGGGTAGAATTAAATAAGCCGTTAGCAGCCGGTTTCATTCGGGAGTGCATGCACCCCGAATGGCTTGCAAATCCTGTACTTGTCAAGAAAAAAACCGGTGAATGGAGAATGTGCATCGATTATACCGATCTCAACAAATACTGCCCTAAGGACTCCTTCCCTCTTCCCCGTATCGACCAGGTTGTCGATTCCACCGCCGGGTGCCTACTACTCTCCTTTCTCGATTGCTACTCCGGTTATCACCAGATAGCCCTCAACCCGGCCGACCAAGACAAGACGGCGTTCATCACGCCCCACGGCATATATTGCTACAAGACGATGACCTTCGGCCTCAAGAATGCCGGAGCGACGTACCAGAAGGCGATTCAGGGGTGCCTGGACACTCAGATAGGGCGAAACGCCGAGGCCTACGTCGACGATGTCGTGGTCAAGACCTACGACCCAGACACTCTGATCGCCGACCTCCAGGAGACTTTCGACAATCTCCGCCGCTACAGATGGAAATTAAATCCGACCAAGTGCGTCTTCGGGGTACCCTCAGGCAAGCTCCTAGGGTTTCTAGTCAGCCAGCGAGGCATAGAGGCTAATCCAACCAAGATCGCAGCAATTCAAGAATTGCCGCCTCCCAAAAATAAGAAGGAAGTAATGAAGCTAACAGGAATGATGGCGGCCCTAAGCCGGTTCATCAGCAAGCTAGGTGAACGCGGAGCTCCTTTCTTCAAGCTCTTGAAGAAAGCTGACAAGTTCGAGTGGACGCCAGAGGCCGATCAAGCATTGGCCGACCTGAAAGCGTTTCTTGCTACACCGCCAGTCCTCGCTGGACCAAAGAAAGACGAACCCATCCTGCTATATATAGCAGCAACCACAAATGTGGTCAGCACCGCCCTGGTCGTGGAACGCCAAGAAGAAGGACACTCCTATCCGGTTCAGAGGCCGGTATAATACATCAGCGAAGTGCTAGCCGAGTCAAAGATCCGGTACCAGCACCCACAAAAGCTGCTCTATGCACTTTTGATCTGCTCAAGGAAACTACGCCACTATTTTCAGGCTCACCCCATCCATGTGGTGTCCAACTTTCCGCTCGGCGAGATCCTCCATAACCGCGACATCAACGGCCGAGTAGTCAAATGGGCGGTAGAACTCGGAAGTTTCGACATCACCTTCAGGTCAAGACAATCAATCAAGTCGCAAGTGTTAGTAGACTTTCTAGCAGAGTGGACAGAATTGCAAGCACCAACGCCCGCAGAACCACCTGAGCACTGGACCCTATACTTTGATGGCGCTCTCAACCTGGAAGGGGCTGGTGCAGGTGTGCTATTTATATCACCAGAAGGTAAACACCTCAAATACGTGCTGCAAATACACTACCAGGCGACCAATAATGGCGCCGAGTACGAAGCATTGATTCACGGACTCAGGATAGCCATCACCCTCGGCATCAAGCGTCTGTTGTGTTACGGAGACTCCAAGGTGGTGGTCGAGCAAGTCAACAAAAACTGGGAATGCTCCAAGGAGACGATGGACGCCTATTGCGCGGAAGTCCGCAAGCTGGAAGCCCACTTCTACGGGCTAGAATGCTGCCACGTTCCACGCGAAGAAAACGTCGCCGCAGATGTTTTATCTAAGCTGGGGTCCAAGCGATCCCAGGTTCCCGCTGGCGTATTCGTACAGGATTTACGAAAGCCCTCCATCAAGATATTGGATACAGGCGAACCTACAGCCACTGCCGACCAAGTTGTCGCAGCAGTCACCACCGCTCAGGAGGAAGAAGAAGAAGATTGGCGCGAGCCACTCATCGCGTTCGTCAAGAACGGGCGCATGGCCATTGCTGGCGATAACAAAGAAGACAAGGTCGCCCTTGAGGCGCTCAGTCGGCGAAGCGCCAACTACGTGGTCATCGGGTCAAAACTCTACAGAAAATCAGCATCCTCGGGAGTACTCATGAAGTGCATCCTACGCAGCGAAGGCCTGGCACTGCTGCGAGAAGTCCACGTGGGCGCATGCAGCAATCACGCGGCAGCTAGAACGCTGGTTGGTAAGGTCTACAGATCCGGGTTCTTCTGGCCCACAGCGGTCTCCGACGCAAAGGAATTCGTCCAGCGTTGTGCCGGGTGCCAGTTCTTCCAAAAGCAAAAGCACCTGCCGGCTCAATCACTACGCACAATCCCACCATCCTGGCCCTTCGCCGTATGGGGGCTTGACAACGTGGGACCGTTCAAACCAGCGCAAGGCGGGGTCAAGCATCTACTCGTCGTGGTGGACAAGTTCACCAAATGGAACGAGTACAAAGCCGTCACCGACACCAAGTCGGCCACGGCAGCAGCCTTCATCGAAGAGTTGACGCACCGCTTTGGCGTACCCAACCGCATCATCACCGACCTCGGTTCACAGTTCATAGGACATGAATTCTGGGACTTCTGCCAGGATAGACAGATCGACGTCTACTACTCATCCACGGCGCACCCACGATGCAACGGACAGGTCGAGCGAGCGAACGGCATGGTCCTAGACGCCCTCAAGAAGGAAATCTACGACGCACTGAACCCACGCGCAGGCCGCTGGGCTAAAGAAGTACCACATGTGGTATGGGGGCTCCGTACTCAACAGAGTCGGGCAACTGGCTATTCGCCATTCTTCATGGTCTACGGCTCGGAAGCGGTACTCCCAGCCGACCTCGCGTTTAGCGCGCCGCGGATCAAGAACTACGAGGAAGGCGAAGCCGAGTCCAGTCGACAAGTCGACATCGACGCGGTAGAAGAGCATAGGCTAACGGCCTTAACTCGGCACGCGCGCCATGAGCAGCAAATACGCCGATACCATGACAGGAACGTCAAAGAGCGATCCCTAAATGTTGGAGACCTCGCACTGCGCCGAGTCATGAGCTCGGCGGGGCAGCACAAGCTGTCTGCCCCATGGGAAGGCCCTTTCCTCGTCAAAGAAGTCGTCTCTCCAGGGACCTACCGCCTAGAATGGGCAGATGGCAACCCAGTTCCCAACGTCTGGAACATCCAACACCTCACTAAGTTCTATCCTTAGTCCTAATCACAGCTATGTATCTCTACCCCGTTACTTTCAATAAAGTATCCATTGCTCCGTCTTTGTGTTTGACAACCATTGCATTCACAACAATTCTCCTATGACAGCCATGTGCTCGTCCTCCATATAAGTTATCCATGAGATAACCAAACAAACGCGGCAAGTCCAATGCACTATATCCAAAATCTAAACACACGTGAACGTACTCCGCCGGGACCCTGCCTACGACTAAGCCTCCATGCAGAGCATCGTACATAGGAGAGCTGCCTCCATGAGAGCTCCAGCCAGATCTTCGCCCGAGTCCCTAGCGTGTGTCATGATAGCGGTGAAGTGCTAGGGGTTGATAAACTCAACTAAACAACAAAATCAGCAAACTCCAAATCCAACGCTTATTACATGCAAAAGTATCTTTCAAATACTACATGTTTTTTCTCCTCTCCAAGCAGATCACTCGTCTGTCACGTCGACTATGCTACGAACTACATCTACGGCTAGGCCAGCAAAGGACTCGGCCAGGTCTTCGAATTGCTGCTCTGACAAGTCAGGGTGGTAGCCGTCGCGGACGTCATCAAGCTCAAGGTCGGGGTGATACGACCGGACGAGCGCCAGTGTGTACCTCACGGCGTACTTGGCCGTCTCCGTAGCAACACCCCGGCTATAGCTTGGCAGTTGTTGCAGCCTCTCCACCAGCGGCGCCTCCGAACAGTCTCCAGGAGCCTGGATCTAGTCGCAAGCCGACTTGGCTGCCTCTGCGAGCTCGTTGTAGCGATTCGCGGCCTCTGCACATATGCAACGATGCAGGTAAGTTACAATGGTGCCATGCGTACCAAAGAAGATAACCAAAGGTGGGAAGGAACCCTCACCAGTCATGGCAACATCGTGAGCACCCAGCGCTCGGCCGTGCGCGCTGACGAGCTCCTGCATCTCCTTCTCCATCACCGCGACCTTCTCCTCCAAGACTTTCTTCTCGCGGGCATGACCTGCGCAGCAAAACCACCCATAACCATGCGTTATGGCCTCATGATCGGTACACGTAGGAAACTCGAGCCGGCGTCGCATTGGTCTCCGCTCACTTTCAAGGGCGCGCTTCAACTCGGCATCCCGCTCCCGTAGCGTGGCCGTCATGTCCTTGAACTTCTGATCCACAGTCGCAAGACGGCTCTGGATGCGCTCCATCTCCTTGGCATGACCTGGGAGAACAATCAACATACGGTTAACAAAAATTATGAAGGAATTCCGAGTCCCTTTGGAAAGAATGAAGGCCTACTGGCATTGATTCCCTCCAGCTGCTGGAGCAGTTCTTGGTTGAGCTTCGCCACGCCCTCCGCATCCGTGTTCTTCTGAATAACCACGCCTCGAGCCTCGTTGGCAATGGTGCGGACACGGGTCCTCAGCTCTTGCAGCTCCAGGTACTCGTCCTCAGCCACGCGCATCAAGCGCGTGCTCTCCAAGGTCCCGGACATCAGCAGCTGCATCATCCAACAACGTCAGGAATCAACATGATCGACAAAACAGCTCCAGATCCAGCATGCTTACCTCCATGTCCTCCAACATCGAGCCCGACGAGCTACGAATACGCTCGAGCACCGACCTGTTCGCTTCGGCGAGACGCCTGAACCGCTCCTAACGGCTCAACTCTTCCTCCTCCACGACCTCCGACTCGGCATTCGGGTTCGGGGGTGCGTCATCCTCCAGTTCGGGCATCGGCGCATCCTCCTCAATAGGCTCGGCAGCGGGTTCAATCTCGGCAGTTGAAACCACCGCAGCCTCCGGCTCCGTCCTGGTAGCGGCGGCCTCAATCACGGCCTCCGACGACTCAGCAGGAACAACTGCTGGCTTAGGGGCCGACAGGCCCTGGGACACAGTATCCCGCATGTCACCTCCACTATCCGACCGCGTCCGCGATGAGTCAGACAGCACGGCCACTTTCCTGAAAGCAACAACAGCAAGAAAAAGTGTGACCATCAAAAGAGTGCCCGAGCTCGACCAACATAACCGAGCCACGGCTCTAACCTGTTACTCCTGCTCGGCCGCTTCAAGAACAAGCCCACCGGGCGTGGCGGTCGACCATCACTTGGGGAAAGCACCGGCGTGGGCGATCGCGTCACCGCAATCTCCACCACGTCGCCTGGCGCACGATATTCATCCTCCTCGCCCAGAGAGGCCCCAGCGTCCTCCGCGGCAGAAGACACTGGATCCGACCTGCGCCTCTTCGGGCGCAACGCGTCCGATGACTGCGCCTGCGCTTGGGCCGACCTCTTTCGCGACTCGGCCGCCGCAGTCTGCGCCTGCGCGGAGTAAAACTTCCGCGTGACAGCACGAGTCCGGGTAGTTGCCGCCGCAGACTCAATGACGGTGGCATCACCCGAGCTCGGCGAGTCTCCGAGCTGCTCAGAGACCCAGTCCTCCAAATCCTTCATGACCGGAAGCCGGTCTTCTCTCGCCTCCTCCGGCCTCATCACCTTCTGCCTCAATGCGGGATTCCTCTCAGGAAGAGGTGCAGGGCAGAAGAAACGCTTGGTGACCTCCTAGCACGAAGAATGCAACAAAAATTCAGACAGCAATCAAATCAAAAGCATTAATTGCGACAAAGATAAAGGACTCGGATTAGAAAGTTTACCGCAAGCGGAGGGTTCTTTAGCCCAAAAGGACTCGGCGCGCCGCGGTTGGTCACCTCGCCCTTCATCATGGTGCCCACGCGCCTGACGACCTCCTCCGTGTCCCACCCAAGAGACGTTTCCCGGGTTGGGTCCGTCCGGCCAGCGAACTCGTACGCTGGATGCACCCGGTCCTTAATCGGCTGGATGGTTCGGGATACAAACGACACCACCACCGCCATGGCGGTCAGACCCTTCTGCTTCAGATCGGCAATCATTGCCATGAGCTCAGGGATGTCGTTGGCCTCATTCCCAACCGGAAGCGCATGCCAGGAATCTTGCTCCTTCGCCGCCTTGCCAGATCTACTCGGCAGCATCGGCGGCTGGTCCACCATGTAGAACCACTCCCGACGCCAGTCCTTGTGGCAGTCCATAAGCTGCAGATCAAAGTACTCCTTTTGCCTACCCATGCGCAGTGCAATCCCGGCCCCACCGGTAATCCGAGTAGGGCCGTCTCCCCTGTTCCCCGACCCAATGCGCTTAACACGGTACAAGTACCGCCGGAGATGGAAATGGGGAGCGATTCCAAGAAATGCCTCACAAAGGTAGATGAAGAATGAAATATCAAAAATCCCATTGGGATTGAGATGGGAGAGCTCCAGACCATAGTAATGAAGCAGCCCGCGGAAGAAGTCGCCGGTCGGCGTACCGAATCCACGCTCGACGAAGTGCAGGAAGACAACCACCTCGTTGGTGTCCTCGAATGGCCGTTTCTCCTTCCCAGGAAGCCTCCACGACAGTGTGTCCGCCGCGGGAAGCACACCGCGGTTCGCCATATCATCCAGGCATTCCTGGGTCAGCTTCGCCTTCCCCCACGCCGCCTCCTGCTCGCCCTCCGGCGGAACTCCGGCCGCCGCCAGAGCCTCCAATGCAGCACGGTCCCCCTCTTTGGCCATTGCCTCTCTTGGTGGATTAGCTAAGAAGGAGATGAAGGATCAAGCGGGAAGCGTGCGGCGGCGGAAATCAATCTACTACCTCGAGACCAGCGCTCGAAAAGAATGGCGGGCTGAGGAAGGCAAGAAACGGGAAGGCGAAGGGTGCGGCGCAACGGTGGGATGATGACGACGGCGCCCGTCGGTCGCGTAATTTATAACGCGGCGCCACCCTAACCTAACGGCTCCGAAACTAACGGACGGAATCCGCGGGATTGGCGATGCGCTATCCATCAGATCCGAAATTGACGGACTGGATATATTTCCATCTCCAGACGACTCGGCGCGTTCCAAGCGCACCATGCCAAGTCCCTCGCATGCTCGGGGGCTGGGCGCCGGACCACGATTCGGCGCGTTCTAAACGAACCAGGCCAAGTCCCTCGCAAGCTCGGGGGCTGGGCGCCGGACTACGACTCGGCGCGTTCCAAGAGAACCAGGCCAAGTCCCTCGCAAGCTCGGGGGCTGGGCGCCGGACTACGACTCGGCGCGTTCCAAGAGAACCAAGCCAAGTCCCTCGCAAGCTCGAGGGCTGGGCGCCGGACTACGACTCGGCGCGTTCCAAGAGAACCAGGCCAAGTCCCTCGCATGCTCGGGGGCTGGGCGCCGGACTACGACTCGGCGCGTTCCAAGCGAACCAGGCCAAGTCCCTCGCATACTCGGGGGCTGGGCGCCGGACCACGACTTGGCGCGTTCTAAACGAACCAGGCCAAGTCCCTCGCATGCTCGGGGGCTGGGCGCCGGACCACGACTCGGCGCATTCTAAACGAACCAGGCCAAGTCCCTCGCATGCTCGGAGGCTGGGCGCCGGACCACGACTCGGCGCATTCTAAACGAACCAGGCCAAGTCCCTCGCATGCTCGGAGGCTGGGCGCCGGACCACGACTCGGCGCGTTCCAAGCGAACCATGCCAAGTCCCTCGCATGCTCAGGGGCTGGGCGCCGGACTACGACTCGGCGCGTTCCAAGAGAACCACGCCAAGTCCCTCGCATGCTCGGGGACTGGGCGCTGGGTAGGTTCCAGTCCGTCTACAAGACAAAAACTGACTCACTTGAGTGGTTGGACACGGTTCGCCACCATCAAAATGAACATGTTCATATCCGACGCTTTGCGAAATGCAAAGTTTACAAAGACAAAGTACATTTGGCCACAGGCCATTACAAGCTACAAAGATATAAGCCCCTAACTACAGGACTCTTGGACCACTTCAGTTGGCTGGTCAGCTTACAATCACCGGAAGCACTTTCCACAGCTTTCTCGGTGGTTTTCTTGTGGCATCACACCAACTGAAGGACCTCGTGGCTGCATTGCTGGAAGAGGGTGAGGACTAAACACCGCCAGTGGCACCAAGAAGTGACTCGGCGGGCCGTCCTCGATGGGCGCCCTGACGAAATCAGCCGTCAATTCGGCGTCATTCGCAAGCTTCTGGACGAAGAGTACACTTACCACAACCTCCTCGCCCGGATCCGCTCAGAAGTGGACACCTCCCACTCCTATGAGGAGCACGATGCCCAGCTCCTTTCCCGCAGCATTTGCGCCACTCTTCGGTGATTTTCTTCTGGCATCAATGGCGAACGCCAATGCAGGCACCTTGGCCCTTCACACCTTCGCTCATTTCTCTCTCAGGAAGAGAGATCTTCAAGATCCACATGGTGGCTAACCTCTTTACTCTACGGCATGACCCAGCGCCGGTTCGTCTATTTATAGGCAGCCGGGGTCGCGGTACTAGTGGCCCGTGAGGCATTAACGCTCGACTGCAGATACGCATGCGTTCCGCTTTTTCCCGGGCAGGTGGTCATCAATGCCCTTGACTGAGCATGCTCAGCGGCGGGATTCCCGCGTCGCTAGTAACGACAGGCTTTTTGACCAAGCAGGCTTGGCCCATCGTTATCAACACACTATTGAGTCACGGGTGCTAATAAATTTGGCCCCTTCCTTGGTGGCAGCACGCTCTCACCTATTCAGAACTCAGTCAATTTGACTGAGCAAGCCCCACAACTCGAAAAGCTCCCTTGGTGGTAGCATGCCTTCACCAACTCCTGGGCAACATGTTGTCTAGATAATTTTTGAGCCTTTGCTCGCTTATACTAACCAACCCAACGCTCGGGGGCTACTGTACGTACAGTGCTCCTAATCGTCGCCCTGTACTCGGCCCTCATGAGGACCGATCGACTACCTCGAAGGACTCGGCGTCGATGTTGGGTGTTCTCTTTTTTGAGCACCGCCCACCCTTGTGCCGACTACAAGTTAAAGCACCTTCAGCCGACCTGATTGGCCTCGCTCCTTCATCAAGCAGTTCGACACGCGCCTGCACGTTGCTCGGGGGCTTGTGGGATACGGGTACCCCTGGGCCCACTGTCAGACCAGACTACGGCGTCCAGGGCCCGCCTCTGATAGGCCCATGGGCCGACTCGTAGGCGGCCCACACGGGCTCCCTGACTTGACGGACAAGTTGATGAAGACCCGGCGGGCGGCTCATCCGAATATCCAGGGATATTCTAGTTGTAACCGACTAGGGCTAGAGTCCTGGTCGGAGTCAAGTAGGTTTAGATGGAAACCGACTTGTAAACCCTAGCCCGCTACCCTATATAAAGCGGCCTAGGGCACCCCCATGAGGGCATCCAGATCAAGCATCGCAGACATCGCGTCTCATCGCCCAACACACCCTGTAACCCATACGCTCGTGCTAGCTTCCTGAAGCTTGGCCAGGTACAGCAATACAAACGACGCCACCGACACAGGACGTAGGGTATTATACCTCCAGGTAGCCCGAACCTGTCTAAATCCAGTGCCTCCTGTGTACCATCAAGTCGCTAGTTCATCAATCGCCCCTCCTACAAATCAACCACTCGGGTATCCCCAGGTGGATTGCCGGTCCTAAGGTCTGACACTCTCTAACCATCCGAGGCCCAGACCGGCCCGAGCCAGTCAGGCTTTGGCCCGTTCATGACTGTGCTGGAATCTTTTTTTTTATTTTAACTCTTTTAAAACTAAAATTTTAATAATAACCTCACCCAAACTAATTTTTAAGAACTAGCCCTTTTGATCGCGCCAAGTAGCTTGACGCGATCCATAATTGAGTCGCGTCACATGCAATGGCGCGACCAAAATGCCACGTCGATGTAGACTCATGCTTCTGAACATCTGAGGTTGGCAATGTTGAACATCTGACGTTCTGAAGTTCCTTTGAAGGAAGAGAAGAAACAGATGTAGACTCATGCTTCTCAATGTGAGCCTGAGCTTCTGCATCCAGTTTAATAGCTGCTCCGATATCCCCTTTTCTCTCCTGATGGCTTGGACGAACCTTAACATGAGCTCTATTTAGTTACATCTGTTAATTCAGCAGCTGTAACGGTAACAATAGGCAAACAAGGGAGCTATTGGACAAGCTTAGGCGCATGTGTTCTACAGCTTCAGATGGCATTCTTTTGTGGAAGATCTGGATTATACTTAGCCTATTTCAAAATTAAAATTTTCATTTGTATACACTATATTTTGGAGCACAAATACTTCAGATGGAATATGTACACTCTATACATCATGTGTGCTAAGTTTGGAGAATTTAGGAACTCATTAGGTAATAGAATTATAGGAGAAAATAAGGCCAAGTGAAATGTATTTTTATGCAGTTTGCACAAGCTAGCAGCAAGGTAGCAAGCAGCATGGCTGGTCGCGCCAGGCTTGCTGGCGTGACTGTCTGCACAGTCGCGCCATTGCTGCTGGCGCGACTGGCTTGTTCTGTTCGGCCACAACGTGGAAGTTGATTTTATCGCGACGTGGAACGCGACTGGCTTGTTCTGTTCGGCCACAACGTGGAAGTTGATTTTATCGCGACGTGGAAGTTGATTTTAGACTACATCGACGTGGCATTTTAATTGCGCCATTGCATGTGGCGTGACTCAATTATGGATCACGCCAAGCTACTTAGCGCGATCAAAAGGGCTAGTTTTTAAAAATTTAGTTTGTGTGAGATTATTATTAAAATTTTAGTTTTAAAAGGGTTAAAATAAAAAAAAGATTCCGCGTGAGGGTACACTAAGCCCGTTCAAGTCTACAAAAAAAGTAAAGTTCTCCTAAAAAAATTAAAGCCCCAAAAGAACCGGCTAGTGAATTTATAATTTAATTATTTTTCAACTAAAAAAGAAACCCAAAAAATAAGCCTGCAACTGCCCAGGCGATGGAACTGGCATGAATTTTATCTCTACTCTAATAAAATTGTCCCGGGAACCGCGTCCGTGCGTTCCTTCGCTCCACCAATCCCATCCTCCCACATGCGATCCTACTGACCGTCGAAATCCGATCCGATGCAAAACCCCTGCCCGACGACCCGCACGCCGCTCCGCGAAACCCCCCGCCGACCGCGCACCCCCTCCTGCACCCCCGCCCCGCCGCCGCCAGACCGCGCCACTGCCAGACCGCACACCGCTTGGATCCACTGCCGTCTCCAATCTCTCCCATCCGGTGCTCCTTCTCCCTCCACTCGCCCACCAGCCGCCCTCGAGATCCGCCGTCGCCAGGCGCGACCTCGCCACGGTTCACCGTGATCCGCCGCCGCCAGGTCTCCCTGCACTCGCCCACCGGCCGCCCTCGAGATCCGCCGCTGCCAGGCCGCCGCGACCTCGCCGCAGTTCACCGTGCACGCCTCCAGGTAAACCCTAATCCCCCAGCCCTGCCGAGATCCACCTCTCGTCTCCCCTACAGATGGCCCTGCTTGTGGCCCCTTGATGGAGCACCGTTCTCCTCCAGCTCCCTCTAATGAATTTTTGTTTAGAAAAGGAGTAGGTTTAGTGATGAATGTGTGGTCTGCCACCAAGACGTGTTGCACGAGGTTTGCTGCCTCCAATGACCTGAAAATATAATGTTTACACATCATCTTCCTATAACAAGAAGATATAATTCGCCCACATTTATGTCCAGCATTTCCTCTGCCTACTGATGTTGCAGATACATATTTTTCAGGCTTTAGTATGCCAGTAACCAAAGCACTGAAGTAATTAGCAAAGGGTGGATAGGGCTTTGTGCAGATTAATTAGCACGGGAATGTAGATTAATTGTTTCAATTTATTGTCTCTGTACAGATCAAAGTTTCCAATTTATTTTATTTTTTTGCTCTAATCCATTTCAGAAGGGGATCTGAACTAGGTTTAAAAAGACGTGGGCAGCATGTAAAATTCTGCTCGGTCGCTAGAACAAAAGGCTTTACTTCTGAGGTCTGTTTGTTCTCATTGGCACCTAATTTTCATGTTTACATTATGAAGTATATTTTTCTTATGTGTGGAATCTTTGGGTTTGTGGCATAACAGACAAGCAGTATCCTTCAAATTGGAAGGAACGAGGGTCACCACTTCTCCACAATCAAGCACGTTGAGGTAACCCATGATTGTTTTCTCCTCCATTTTTTGCCTGAAAGAACGAGTGCTGGTATCAGTTTTTAGCCTGAAAGAACGAGTGCTGATTATCAATAACGGGAAAATTGGTCGTGAAAAAAAGGGAAGAAGGTAAGAGTAGTTTTTTTTCAATATGAAGATGATAGACAGATTTCGAGGTGGGGAGGTCCTGTATCACGGTTTTGATGCCGCTATAGACGATCCACGTAACTACTACCCATCCGAGTTCCTTAACACTTTAACACCCAATGGGCTGCCCCTACATGTTTTAAAGCTTAAGAAGGTTGCCCAATCATACTGTTGCGTAACCTCGACCCTGCTAACGGTCTTTGCAACGGAACAAGGTTGGTGGTTCGGGGCTTCCAAAGAAATACCATCGACGCGGAAATCGTACTGGAACAACATGCTGGAAAAAGGGTCTTCTTGCCTCGTATACCATTATGCCTCTCTGATGATGAGATGTTCCCATTCTAATTCAAGCGCAAACAGTTCCCTGTTAGGCTCAGCTTTGCCATGACCGTCAACAAAGCACAAGGGCAGACTATCCCAAATGTGGCTGTGTATTTGCGCGAACCTGTATTCTCACATGGCCAGCTCTATGTCGCTCTATCCAGAGCCACTGCCAGATCAAACATCAAGGTCCTCGCACTGCCTCCTAATAGGGAGGAGCAAGACCGACTATGAGGGAAAGAAGACTAAAAATAATGATATGATGGATAAAAAGCGTACCAAAAATAAGGAGAAGAAAAGGTCAAAGATAGATGAGAAGAAAACTCTTGCGCTGTACACAAGCACGTTCACAAAGAATATTGTATACAAGGAGGTCCTTACAACATAGGAGAGATCTGTATTTCTGACATTTATTTATTTACTTATCAGCAGACCTAAATATATCTTGGTATTATCTTGTTCATTAAATTTGTTGTATTATTATTTTCTTGGCTTGCTTAATGATGAATTGTGTTGTGTGTTATTTATCCAGATATGTCATCAAAATTGAATCTTTACATGTTACTTTTTATCTTTGCTACATGTATCATACCCGTAGCAACGCAAGGGCACTTACCTAGTAGCTTTAAAATTTTTCAAGTCTACAAAATGCTAGCTACGTTCCTAAAAAAATAGTTTCCTCAAAAAAAAATGCTAGCTACTTCATCCCCACCTATGGGCCAAGTGCTAGAACGATAATGCTTAGATACATACATATAGAGCCAATAAAAAAGCTTACATTTCATTTAGTAACATTTATCCTCTCCAAACTATTCTCATTCGTTGCCCTATCACCTACGTCCTAGATTCTTCGCTTCTATGTACCAACTATCAACGCAACTCTTCCTTCCTACACGCGCTTCTCATTTGCTGCCAAAGTCGGCATTGACCTCATGTACGCTTGTCTGGGCTAGGTCATCACCAAACTGCGCCCAACTTGAGCATGTTATTTGAGGCCATGAGTCAATGGTGGGCTTGTTCCTCTTCCTTATCAACCTTGTCCCTCACCATTAATTTTGTCCATGGTATATTATATATTTGGGGGAATGTTGTTGGAGAATGGAATTGTGAACTTGCTAAAGATTTCTTTTAGCATATTACCATAGTTTTAAATAGCTCGATATAGCCTTATTATAGCTCAACTATATCATTTTTGGAGTGCTGGTGCTTCGCTATTACCAATTATTCCAGTATTACCACTAAGAATGTTTAGCGGCGCATCGCTAAACACAATATTATCACTACTAAACATCACGATTTGGTTTATCCACTAATCCTATTAGCCCCTATGCAAGTTGATGGTGTTTCACTTTCTTTGAGCCCATTAGTTGCTAAAAAAATGTCAGGAGAACAAAGCCCTAAGTGGATACTTATTTTTGAAGTAATAGGCATGAAGACAGTTTTTCCTATAGCATTGAACATGTATTCTAGTTTTTGTGTTCATAAAATTTCCCGATGTCCATGTTTTTGTGCATAGTTAATCAAAAAATTCCATATTTTTATAAAACTCATGAATGAAATATCTTTCTCTATATCCTGCTATATCTTTTGGAGAAAGCCGCTACTAAATAGCTTAACACGCTATTTAAAACACTGCATCTTACATCTATATACACAAGAAATTAACTTTTAGTGTTGTCGAGCAAACACAAACTTTTTTGTAGATACATGTTCATAATCAAATTTATGCTACATTATGCAAGCAGTTTGACTTTTGATTATTTATCTTCTTTGGAAGTTGAGCTTTGAAATGCTATAACCGAAAAGAGTGGCAAAAAAGACGGGGAAGGCCGCTAGAACTACAACTGCCAGCGGTAGCAAGTCACGTCGAAAACCAAAGTAGTCTCTCACTGAAGCTGCAATAGATTTGGTCTCTCCAAAAACCTCAATCTTCTTATCATCCTCATACCCAAACTGGGTGGTGAAGAATACATTGAGTGTCCATGACATAGGAGATGTGTAGTATAGCCATAGCCACCATTTTGGTATTTGCTGCAATAAATACACCAACAAGTTAATATGAATTAACTAGGATCAATATAATCTTAGTAATACATGTACATAATAAATATTTTTCTTCAATCTATTTTTATCAAAAAAATCTCTTAATGAACTCATGCACAAATTGTATATGTATATGTGGCTTTAGTAATTTATTGACTAAAGGTAAGATGTAACAAAAAAATTATGTGCAACGGCAATGGATGATTTGACACACTATTTAGTTGTAATCGAGTATTTTTCACTCTTTTGTTTCATTGACATGTGGCCCTAGGAGGGAAAACTCAATGATACATCGGGTAGAAATTTGTCAAACATGGGCAAATGAATTGGAGATAAATGTAATAAAGTAGGTGGAAGGACTTACTGGCGCAGGAATAATGAAGCCAGACATGAGGTTTTGTATTGTGTAGAACATAGATGCTAATATGGACGCCACTTGGATGTTTGGGGTGATTGACACCATCATCATTCCAAGGTAGAGGAAGTAGAGGAGCGTACAGAACATGGTATATAAGAACCAGAAGAACTTTGTCGCTTCCCATGCGTACCCTATCATTGGGTAAGCTATTAACATGAACAACACAATTTGCACAAACACATAAGGAATCTCCATGGTGACCTATTTAAAAAAAAAGAAACTCAATAAAGTCAACTATATATCTAAACATTCTTGACCTCCAAAACTAGTTTACAAGCAACTTAATGAGTCTATATTTACCTGTGCAAATGAGTATGCCCAAGGAGAGTACATTCCTGCAAACCTTTCTCTATACACGACAGAGCGCTCAAGGGAGACAAATGGCATCACTGATTGGCAGTTATTGATGCCAACAAACAGAGTGGTGCCATACATGCATCCCAATATGGTGAACAGACCTTGTTGGTCATTTCTACCCACAAGAAGACAAGAATAAAAAAATATGAATTATGAAAATATAAATGAGAGATATGGGGTGGCATGACACACAAAGTGATGGTTTACATACATATGGTTTATATTCCCTTGTTGCCAATATAATACCCCAAAGGCAAAGCAGGAGATTGTTATGAACACAATTCGCACCAAATTGTAGGAAGGGGTTCTCCAATATGATAAGCATTGCTTCCAAAGGCAAGCTTTGAACTGCTCCCAAAACTTCTGTGGATATTGTGTTGGGAAATGGAGATTGCTTGTACCCAAAGGTGGTATGCTCAAGCGTTTTACAAGTTCATCTTTATCCCTTCAATAAACAACAACTTATATTTGCAGAATTCTTATGCAAAAATAATAATTTGTAACAAATAAGAGGACTAATGTAAAAGTATATTCTTCTTAGTAAAATTTATTTTGGTCATGCATTTTCTTTTTCTTAAGTATGCAGATGTACAATGCCTCTCATTTTATGGAACTTGTTTTGCATGTTAAATTATGTAGTGATGACATTAGTAAGGTTGCTAGTGACATGCAATGATTTATAGTTAGTTGTTATATTTTTTTTGAATCTTACTTGTACATTGATGAGTCCATATAAAATTGTGCAAAATCAACTCTCAATTGAGTTTCCATAGATGTTGAGGTAACTTCTAGCATCCATGTTGATGGGTTGTAGTTGTCCTTGATCTTGGGTACTCCGGATATTGCCTAAAAAGAAATAGAAGGAACACTTTCACAAGTATATTAGCCTATGGAACTCACTCTGCCCAAGGATAAAATGTAGGTCATTGATTATCATTACTTGCCATGGAATATAGATATATTCAGACTCTTGCAAGTTATTGCTCTTCATATAATAACCATTCATGCCAAACTATCACATTCTCTATCATTGTGCATTGCAATTCTCAAACTTTTATCTTAATACAAAGATACATATATAATTCTCTTGTGCGCTTCATGTGTCATGTGCAATGGAAACCATGAGGAGGATAGAAGCCAAAGAGCAATACAGCAAGTGATGCTATAAAGAAATGGAAACAACAATCAAGTCCATTTACATGCAAATTGAAAAAAGATTTAGATTTATTTAAGTCACATATATGAATATGAACTATACATGTGTAAAGACGAGCTTTCTTTTAATTACCTGGAAATATTGGATGACCTTACATGAATGGTGTCCAAGCGGCCCAGCATAGATCAATTTTCCACCCCTTTTCATCAGCATAAGCTACATATGAATTTTAGAAGGTAATTAGTAATACATGGTACTTCATTACCATGTGGGATATAATTTAAATGAACTAAAAATCAACGATGTGCATTAATTAGATGAAATGACTCCTTTTCTTTTGAAATAATAAGTTAATTGAACTCTTAGCATCTCAAACACTTGGACCATAAAATGGTTGATGTGGATTTTTTACTTAAAGTAGTCAATACCCTTTATGTTCTTTATGTAGACAACTAGTGTCTGATAAATTTTAGTCCCCGGAGTTTGAATTGTTAGGATTTCCATGTGAGCTATCATGATTTTTCATGCAACTCCTCTAGAGCTTCATACTACTCTCAGTCTATAGAGTAAGTGCCAGAACCTGTGTTTCGAAAAAAAGTACCAGAACTTGTGTACTCTATCTTGTTTCTAGAAGGAGACTTCATAAATTATCTTTCCCTATTGTTTTGTCATTACCTCTTTTTTATTCTTATAACAAGTCTTGGAGGATGAAGGATATTACCTCATCAAATGCCTCAAATATTTCAATACTTGGTTGGTGAATAGTGCACACAACGGTTCGGCCTGTGTCTGCAACGTTCTTCACTGCACGCATGACAATAGCAGCCGCCCTTGCGTCCAAGCCTGATGTTGGCTCATCCATGAATATGATTGAAGGGTTGGATACAAGCTCAACTGCAATTGTAAGCCGCTTCCGTTGCTCCGTGGATAGTCCATTTATCCCTGGTATTCCAACCAAAGAATCTCTTATTTCGTCCAACTCAATTGTTTCAAGAACATGATTGACAAATTCCTGTGAGGGAAAATAATAGTAGTGACCTTGCAGTAGCAACTAAGATACAATTCTCGAAAATAGAATAAAAAATACTCTTACCCATGTCATGTAATTAAGTATAACTCACATTTCTCGTTATGGAGTCGATTTCTGTTGGGAGGCGTAACCAGGCTGAATATGCAACAGACTCGCCAACTGTGATCTGTGGGGAGTGAACATCAGTTTGTTCACAATAGCCTGATATCCTAGCAAAGGTTTTTTGAACTTTAGGATAACCTCCTATTCTTATATCTCCGTCGATAACACCGCCAGTTTTCCTCCCTGCAAGAACATCAAGCAAGGTTGTTTTCCCTGCCCCAGTAACTCCCATGAGCGCTGAGAGGACTCCTGGCTGGAAGGCTCCTGTGATGTTGTGGAGTAGTTGAAGTTTTCTCTCCATGTAACCTTGCTCCCTCATTTCCTGCAACAAGAAAACACTTTTTGTTAGTCCATAAATGTCCCTAATGTTTTTTGCTAGTAGGTTCCATTTTTTCCTCTTTGATTACTTCGAGCCACAAGTTTCTGCCATGCCCACGTGTTGATCCATCAAGCATATCTTTCTTTTAGTACTACTTATTTTGACTTTTTGGAGTATGTTAATTACCGTAGGTGTGTCCACATAGTAGTTCACATCCTGAAATGATATTGCAAGGGGTGTGAAAGGTAATACCATCCTTCCTGTACAAGATTTGACTATTGAAAAGTGAGTTTTGGTTCCTCCAAAAAAAAAGTGAGTTCCATTTCACTGACACTTGAGATAGAATCCAGACTAACCAGTCCTACTTGGAGCAAAAGAGTTTTCCACATGTTGCCTATGCATCCCATCTTCAGTGTTCTTGGATATGCGTTGGTCTCCTCCATTAAGCATGGTAATCTTATCACGAGAAATAATAGCTCGAGAAGTTCCTGGAGCTGAGAATGAGTTGCATGGGTGGTTAGAAAAAAAATGTGCTTTGTACATTTGAAATATTCAGCATATTCTTCCATCAATTTTACAATTCAGTTGCATTTGGAACAATAAGTATTCCATATTTTTAATTCAAAGAAAATTGCAGGCATAATGCACTTACGCCTTCTAACAGTCAAACCGATAGCAAAACCTATATTGAATAACAAAATAAACCCAATTAATGCTCCAATAGAAATCCAGTAGAAGTCACTAGAGAAGTTTAATCCTCTGTCCATTAGTATCCTCCTTCCAAGTGTCACACCAGATACTGTGAACTATCAACATAGAAAAGAATTAGTGCTATGCCGGAATGCTAAATTACATATCTTTTGTTATATATGTGATTTTGCATTGCATCAGCATGAATCAATTAAATGGGAGAAATAAGTTTGATTTACACCTTTACAAATACAGCCTGAAAAATCAGATCTTCAGTTCTACTAACAAGGTAGTAAACTGCAGTAAAAATATATAAATAGTGTATACTACAGCAAATAGTCAAGTCCAAGAGACATGTTTTTATTTCTGGAGTGCATATTTTATAAATACAAATTCTATACGTCAAACTTTTACCTTTAGCCATCTTGGTGCCAAGAACTCGTTTCCAGTTAAGCCTATCTCAGCGTATGATAATGGAGAGAGCCAAAATCCCCAATTCAGCCAATTAGGCATGGATGCTGAAGCAATTGACCAAGAAATGTGTTAGCAATTTCTTGCTTGAATTACGAATTCATGAAAGCATATATATGGGAGTGTCTTACAGCGAGGAATGATGAAACCCCCAAATAGAAGGATGACTAGAAATGACATTGTACCACCCACTGAACCAGCCACCATTGTTTGGCAGTAAGAGGCAACACATCTAAACATTGACAATGCTCCAGTGTGGATTAGGAAGAGGACAAGAAGATGACGGAAGAATCTGCACACACAAATTGTGTATGTTAGAAAATGGATTAAGGGGAACTTATATTTGACCTTAGTGGATCAGGTCAGTGCAAAATTAATTAGTTAAATAAGTCATACATACATCTTTTGGCTAGACTATTGGGCGAAATTGGGCATATACATGAGATTTGTGGTTTAAGAACTTCTATTTGACCATAGTCGATCAGGTCATTGCAAAATTATTAGTTACAGAATTCACCTAGACATCTTTTGGCTAGACTATTGGGGAAAAATGGGCATATACTACATGATATATGTGGCTTACCTCTTCATACAGAGAAAGCTTATGCAGATAAATTTTTTGACACACAAAGCATTAGTACCAAAGTCGACAACATAAAGTCATAAATAATCACAACAAAATTGCAATTCCTAGTTTCCTACCTGGATGCCTCCGGAGTATAGCCAATGAGGTAGTAAGATAGTGATGTCCAAGCTATTGACTCAACTAACGAGACTGGAACCTTTAGGATAAAAGCTGGTACTGCATAAGCCCATGCAGGATAGAAGTAGTAGTCTCTTTGTTTGTAAAAGACCGGTAGTCTGCTAACTGCCATGGCAAGCTCGGGGAATCCATTCACCATCAGCAAGAGGAGTGCATAGAAGAGTGAACCCATGTAATAGTTAGCATGAACTCTATCAACACCCATATGTGTGCGTAAAAATACCGTCCCAGTAATAGCAGCAAGTAGTCCAAGCTGCAGTAGTAATGCAGCGTCAATTCTTGTGGTCACATTGAGAAGAATGTAAAATCATAACCTTAGTTCTGGTCAATTGTAAGACATACTTTTCAGTTTTTCACCAAAACATACTGAAGTACTATAATGCAGTCAGTCATATAGGCACATGAGTATTCATCAATTCTTTGTGTGCAAGTTCTCAAGTGTACATTTTGCTATGTTCCAACATCCAAGATTTCAATTTTCTTAGTACATAGAACAAGCTTAATACTGCAAAATTGTTAAATCAACGTTCAAAGGTGTGTGTGATCAGCTACATCTACATTATACCATGTTTCACAAAAAAAAAAAAATCCGTGTACGAAGTGTTACTTCAATTAGTCTCCTTGAATAGAGATACCTTAATTGTTGGGAGGGGTGATTATGTACACTTTTAGTTCATTTTGAAGTAAAAGAGGTTTAAAAAAGGACTTGAATGTTCTCATTCTTTAGTGCAAATACTTGATTTCAGTGTTTGCAGTAGCACAAGAAATCAAAATATATATTCACATAATTAGAAATAAAGATATTGCACGATATTATTTTTAGGTTTTTATGTGTTTATATCTAGAGAGACGATCTAACACACTGGTACAATCTACTTGTGCATCAAGAATCAAGTTCGAATCAGAATCTTTTCAAATTTCAAAAAGAAAAAGAAAAACAAGGGTAAGAAAACCTAGGAATTCCCTTCCCCAAACTGCCACAATGTGATTGTCTACAGCCAAAGCAACAAATAATGTTTGGTTTCTATGATTACCAATAGATCCATGATTTAATCAGAGTAGAACTGTGAAATTTGGTAACATGCTTTCATATTTATTTTATATACATACTGTCGAATGCTCAACAGTTTATTACATTCATCAACAAAAGATCATTTCTTCATGGTTCACCTGGACAGTTTTTGTTATGTAGATGAAGGCATTTCGTTTCATGAGGAGAAGCTCTCTGGCGAAACATGCTTTGAGGAGTTCCCACTTGGACAACGAGTAGATTCTGTAAGACAAGGCATTTTTATGCCCTTGTGATTTGTCACAAGGTGTTGAAATCTCCCTAGCAAGGTTCTGACCAATTTGAGATACTCTGAATTTGTCACAGAACTGGTCAACGGTAACAAAATTATATGTTTCTCTGTTGCGGCTCCAATATTGATGTTGGTCTTTTCTCGACAAGACCTATATAAAAGTATGGAAGAATAAGAAATCTTAGCTATGATGGTAAGTTAATCAGTTACCTAATATATAACTTAACCTATTGCTGATTATTGTGTAATATGTAGATCGAGTTGTTGGTTTCAGACCATTTCACAAACTATAGCTGTCACTCCTTTTGTAAGTTGCACAAATGGTGAAACTTAAAGCATATGTCCACAGAAAGCCTATTTTTTTTTTAAACAAGATCAACCTAAATGTCTAGTTTTTCTATTATGCACATTGCAACAGATGATATTCTAAGGCAAGAAGACAAAGTATATGGCATAGAGTGGCTTTTCTGTATCATATCACTGCATAAACAGGATGATTCTCTTAGAGTTTGTAACTGGCAGAGTGGTTCAGATTGTTCTCTCCAATGTATGATATTAGTAATATGCCCAATCCAGTAACATGAATGATAGAGCAGAAGGTCAGGAGTCAATATCCTATTTTGGTTATGTGCAGTAAAGTCACGCCCCCAACAAATGTTATGAATACGTAATGATATAGAAAATCAATAGGATCTGCTAGATTCCTTTGCTGCTTGTTTTTTGCATAACCTCTTTTGTACATATTACTGAAAGTTGTGATGACTAGAAAATTTGAAGTACCTCTTGAAGAAAGTCAGCAGCACCTTTCCTTTCAGGGCACTCAAATCCACATGATTCAAAGAAACTCATAATGCAACTCTTAGATCCATGGTATACAATTTTTCCTTCAGCCATCAAGATAATATCGTCAAAAAGCTCGTAAGTCTCTGGTGCTGGTTGAAGAAGTGAGACTAGTATGGTAGACTCTGAGATATGAGCCAACTGTTGGAGGCAAGAAACAATTTGGAAGGTCGTGGAGCTATCCAACCCAGTTGATATTTCATCCATGAAGAGTGCTTTTGAGGGTCCTACTATCATCTCTCCTGATTGTAAGACAAAATTTTCAAAAAGGAAACAAGCATCCACAATTGAGTTCTATAATAGTACGTGTATGTTAATAATAAAGAGAGAATAACACAAACAAATCATTTTGCAAAACAAACAGAATCAAATGAAATGAAATCATTCCGTCAGCATTCTTGAATTCTAGTCGATGGCTTGTATAATGACATCATCCCCAAATAATTGTAGATATTGTGGCATCACCTGTGGTTAGTCTCTTCTTCTCACCACCTGAAATACCTCTTCTCATTGCATCTCCCACCATTATGTCTGCGCATATGTCAAGTCCCATGATCTGTCAATTGAGGAAGAGCTTATTCATACATAGGGAAAAGTTTTTTATACAGTGGAGAGTGGAGTGAGACCATATGCATATGCTTCCTCAGGCAAGAGTTACTATATATACCTTCATAATGTAATCTGTTTGCATACTCCTCTCTAAGCCTTCAACAGATATCGCCTATGCAAAAATGTAACGCGAGTTAGAATTGAAGTAGAATTTTTGCATTTTAGTCGTTACATGATCAAAAGGGGATGATTATCATACTGGTAAATGATATGAATATGGATGTGGACACATGGGAAAACATAACAAGATCGACTACCTTCATGTAAGTGTCGACATCAGGGTCAGGGGTAATCCCGGCCTCCTTCTCCCTTCTAATCACCTCCTTGATGATTTCTGAGAAAAAAGAAATGCCTGTCAAATTGGATATACATACGTTTGTTTGATGCAGCAAGAAGCTAGCTTGTGATCGAGTAACCTGCTCTGTTCCCAACGCCCTGGAATCTCGCCGAGAAGTCGATGGTCTCTCTGACGGTCATCTCGGGGACATGGAGATCATACTGATCAATGTAAGCCGCCGTCTTCTCCGGAACGAATTCAGTCAGATTGACACCATTGTACTCGATGTCCCCTGTGACCTTGAGATTGGCGTTGAGCTTCCCTGCGAGCGCCTTGAGGAGTGTGGTCTTGCCGCAGCCCGGGGGTCCGAGGAGAAGCGTCAGCCGCGAAGGCTTGACGACGCCGCTGACACCGTTGAGGAGGCGAATGGTGGCATGCTGCTGCTGGCGGTTGAAGCTGAAGCCGCACACCGCCTGGAGGTTGGAGATGGCGGCGTTCCAGATGGTGGGGAGCGGCTTCCCCTGCACCACCTGGCATTCCGCCTCCACGCAGACATGGCGCCAGCGCACCTCCACCGTGGGCGGCCGGACGGCGACCCTGTCCATCCTCTGCCGCTGCTTGCGGAGCAGCCGCAGGTTGTCGCGGTGGATGTTGGCGACGAGGGTGTCCACCACCATGCGCCGCTCCGCCGCACCCAGCCTCCGCACGTCCACCATTTCCAATTGCTTTCCATGGAGATGCCGCAGCAGCGACGTGTGGAGCCTGTCGGAGCTGGGAAGCCTCTCCACCGCCGCCCATTTCAGCTCCACCTCATCGTCCCCGTCCTCCTCATTGAGGTTGAGGGAGAGCGAGCGGGACAGGCTCTCCCTGAAGCTGGCCGCTGCAGCCCGCCACGATGACGATGCCGACGCCGGCAGCTGCTGCTTGTGCACTGATGATTCCCCCCTGACCATGTCCAGCGACAGTGATCTCCGACCACCAGTATCATCCGCCTCTCCTTGGCCGCCGTGATCTTCTTCCTGTCCTTGATGATCGTCCTGTTCCATCTGAATTCTTCTTCTTCGCCGTACGTCGTCGTGCTCAAGCTCCGGATTACAATGGATGGGATGGGATGCGGACAGATGTTGATGCAATTCTTGCGCGTACACAATGCAGGCCACGTACAGATTGGTTCGATGAATAATCTATCTATCCGCAGGTCAACTGCCCAACTTCCCATTCCAAGATGACTAGTATTATATGTTTATGGAAAGGATTAGTTTGACTTGACTGCATGCATGTTTCGCTGGTCCTGTCTCCCAAAACATTATACTAGCTCCTATATACGTATATAATATATATATATAAATACTTTTCTCTTCCTAAGCTAAGCTAAGCTAAGCAGTGACGTAACGACGTTACATATATAGATCGAGATACAGCTGTGCGCGCCATGCGTGACTGATCAGATATGAGTGACATATATATTTTGCTGCCAGACCAGTATGTGCTGTGATGCATTATGCAATGATGCTTCTCGGATCCATATGTTCCAGCCTTCCTTTGGGTTCTGCAAATAAATTATTTACTGCAATTTTAATTTGGGGACTCAAATTATATGTCTAGACATTCCCATATATATATACTCTGTCTCTGTCACTAGCTAGCCCCTCGATCCATCTAGTCACACAAACATCTTCTATAACCAAGGCTTTTACTAAGCTACTCCCTCCGTCCCATTATATAAGAACCTGAAAGGTTCAAATTTTGTATCAAAATATAAGGTCCTGGAGGAATAGGACAAAATTATTTGGGGTTGGTGGGTAAGTGGAGAGTTGGTGGGTAGTGTAAAATGAGGGGTACAGAGGTCATTTCTCTTCCCTGTTATTTTTTGAGTTTGAATGCTACATGACCTTATATTTTGGAACGGATGGAGTAGTAGCTTTGCTTAGTTGTTGATATGTTCAAAGAAGTATAAATATGTTTTATTTCTGATGATAACGTGCCTCTCCTCTCGTAAACTAAAACATTAGAATATTGTGTTGCATTTACATATGCAAATACACAAGATGTCTACAGCCAGCGGATGGAGTCTCACCAGCCAAATGTCTTCTCACTGCTGTTGCTGCCGTGGTGTACTTTTGTCTGCACTTGTGGTGCTACATAGTTGTAATAATTTTAGACCGATGCTTTTCTAAAGAACGGACTGAAGCCGGAATAATTTTCATTATCTAAAAAACATATGTGCAAGAAGCCGTTCTCGTCCTTGTACGAATCGTACACACTTCAAATCAGGCTAGCTGCAGAATTTGAACTATTAGTTGAACCAAAGACTTGCTAATTTCAGACAAAAACAGTTGAATCCTTTAATTTTAAATTGTCCAATTTGCGTTACTCTGCAAGTTTGAAACCGATGCTAATCCCATAATAGCAAGACAGGCGCACCACACCAAAACTTCATCAGGTGAGTTAAGGAGGCCAATCTCACCTGTTTGGGGGGCACTGTGTTGTTTACAAACACAATTAGTGTTGTTTCTGGGGACAGGTGTAACCTTGAACGTAGTATGAAAATGAACTGATCAACTGGCATGTCACGCCGAATTGAACTATCTGCATTATATATAAACAATGATGTTATCACATTTCAGGCTTCAAATTTAAAGGATGATCGATGAGACCTGCGGCAACATATTACATATATATATAGAATCAATGATAATCAAACACCACATACATCGGTTTATAGGAATGGGTGGTCACCGAGTTTGAAAGTAGTGACTCTTCCTCTTTTCTATTTCCGATAAATTACTCCTGGAGAGCCTTTAAACACTGACCTGCAAAAACATATTAATTCAGGAGTGCCATATACTCATCATTTCATAGATGAGAGGAAAGGAGGTGGTAACTAGCTAGTTTCGAGTATGACTCGAAAACTATTAAGCCTACGGGGCTTTCATGCCATCACAGGGGCTTCCATGTTGGCCTTGTTTAGATCTTAAACTGGGAGCTCCTAATTTGGGAGTTTGTAATCATTGGCGTACTGTAGCATTTCGTTTGTTTTTACATAGTGGATTTGGGGGTGTCAATTTGAGAACTAAACAAGGCCGACAAGGCCGTTGTTGCTTGCCGCCCGCCTTGCTTTGTCTTTTCATTTTGATTGCCGGTCCCCCTCTCTTTTTATATCCGGCAATCTCCTGGTGATGTAGGGTCGAGATGGCGGACTAAAGGGGGGTGAATAGTCCTTTTCTAAAAAATAACTCGCCGGCTAACCGAAATAAATGCGGAATTAAAAATATCGGTCTAGCCAAAACTTCACCCCCTTCTATCTAAGTTCACTAGCACCTTATGAAAGATCCTAAACAAGCAAATAAGGTGTCGGGCTAGCACAAGCTCATCTAATAGTTTTAGGAGCAAGGTCACACAAACCTATGCCACTAGTTACTTCACGAACCGGGGAGCTCCTACATAACTAGTAAGTAAAAGCACAAAGCTCTTAAACTTACTAGTAATGCTCAATGGACAAGATTACACAAGTCTAGTCTAAAGGCTCAATTTACTTAGCTACACAAACTAAGCAAAGAGACTAATTAAGCTACACAAGCTAATTAGTCACAAGATCACTACTTCAAGCTACACAAGCAAGAAGAGAATTAGCAAGCTACACAACCCAACTAAGTGTAAGAGCAACCACACAAGCACAAGATATATAATGATGTAATACAATGCTTGTGATCAACAAGTGCAAACCACCGAAAAGAGTAGACAATGTTGACACGGTGATTTTTATCCCAAGGTTCACTTGTTTGCCACCAAGCTAGTCCTCATTGTGTCGACCAACACATCGATGGTTCTTGGGCAAAGCTCGCAAGCCATTGGCCACTCCGAGCACACCAAGACACGACTCCCAAGTGAGGTAACTCAATGACACGCTCCACTAGAGTTGATCTTCGTGATCCCCACGGAGTGAGCACAATCCCCCTCACAAATCCTTCCTCCGGAGCACCGCACAATCTCCTTGCGTGCTTCAACGGAGCCTTAATCCACCAAGCCGTCTAGGAGGTGGCAACCTCCGAGTAACAAGCAAACCGGCTTACAACACGAACACCTAGTGCCACTCAATACAATCTCTCAAAGCAATGCACTAGATTTGCACTCACTCGTAATAGATTCGCAATCTCGCAAGAACAAGTGAGTTAGTGGACTCCTAAGGCAAGCACTACCATGGAAAAAAACATTTCCAAGGTGCTCAACCTCCTCCAAGCCCCAGGCACCCATCTATTTATAGAGAGAGGGTGAAAACTAGCCGTTACACTCTTTTCCCGAGCTCTAATGGCTCTCGCGGACCATCCGCGGTATACAAGGGCAAGGCGGACTATCCGCCTCAGCCTCCCACGGCTAGAAAAGGTGTCAGAAGTGACCGTTAGAGCCTTGGCGGACCGTCTGCCCCACTGGGCCAGACCGTCTGCCCCTTGTTAGATTGACCGGCTAAGGCCTAGAGAAAAATTCTCTTTTACCCGCGGACTGTCCGCCTCACAAAAGTTGCCCAAAACGCTTGGAAACGTCTCTATGTAGACAGTCCGCGAAAACGGTCCGCCTCACAAAAATTTACCTGCGAACTGTCCGCCACAAGGGGCCGGACCGTCTGCCTCACAAACTTCTTCGCGTTGAGAAACAACTGTGGACTGTCCGCCCTCCTAGCCGCGAACAGCCTGGACCTCCCGGACGGTTCGCCACCAGGGAGGCGGACTGTCCGCCCCTCTATTTTCAGCACAACCGAAGCTCGGTAAAACGGTCATAACTTTTACCTCCAATGTCAAAATTAGGTGATCTTGGACTCTATGGAAAGTGCATTCAGAGGACTATCCAATCCAACTAAATTCTTGACCAAAACACTTTGGATCAAAGCAGAATTGCAAACCAAGATCACCACAACCCATGACCAACAACCATTTCTTCAACCCCTTTGCAAATGTGCCAACCCATAAGTGTACCACCTGATGTGTGACTGAGTTAGCATTTTCACAAATATTTCTCAAAGGGTTTCTCACTCTCTTCACCACGCCACTCGATCCTAGCAACATCGCAATGTTAGATCGCTCAAGTGGCACTAGATGACCGATATGCAAACAAGTTTGCCCCTATTGATAGTACGGCCATCTATCCTACACCTGGTCATAAAGTTCTCTGCTCACCTATGACCGGTTAAATGAAATGCATATTGGTTATACCTTTGCCTTGCGCATTCCATTCCATCTTCTCCTATGTTGATGCAACAAATGCACCAACATCATCACAAATGATATGATCCATTTCATATCATCATGCAACGTATTGGTTCATCGATCTTGACTCCACTTGCTCTTAACCGTTGCAATGGTTCATCAGTGCCAAGTCATTGCTCAAGCATCCCACCACGCGGTCCAGCGCTTAGCCTCTGACTTGCCCTTGACACTTGCAACCGGTCCATCAAACCAAGTCTTGTCTTGATCTTCTCCACTTTAGTCACATGACTCTATGACATGTCTCATATTCAATAAGCTCCTTCATCACATAATAACCTGTGGACTAATCACCTGTGTATTTCACTTAAACACATATTAGTCCACTTAAGTTGTCACTCAATTACCAAAACCAAACATGGACCTTCAGGTGACGCTAGGGGGAGTGGGAACCGTTTTCCTCATAAGATCTAGTCTTAGGCTTAGGGTTTAGTATTCCTCATGCTTTGAAGATTTGATTCCTCCTTGTTCTCTATGGTGATGTTGAGAATGTTGGGGAAATTTGTCTTCTCTATGTCGGTTTTCATGGAGGTGGCGGCGGTGGGACAGGTCACCAACTCTCTTAAAAAAGCAACATGGAGACTTAGGTATCCTAACGGCGATGGCGAGATGAAGACACCATTGCCTCCATGGAATAAGTGTCTCTAGGTCCTCTTTGTTTTATCGTGGTTGGATCCAGCCACGACGAAAGGCTTGTGTGAGAATAATTCTATGGATTATGCTCGTCCTTGCCTACAAGGATGCTGGTCGTCGTTCTTTGGGCACTAGCCTGCTTGTTGAGTGTATGCCTATGCAGTATATTCCATATGAATCTTTATACAGGTTTGGGATCGAGATTTGGAGTTGCATGATACGTAAGTACAAAGTTCTCAATCTACAATGAAGACGAAGAGCGGTACTTGGTTTTTGTTTAAATGTAACTTTTTTATTTTTGAAAGAGTTGTATGTTACGTGATAATCTTGATATAATATAATATAATATAATATAATATAATATAATATAATATAATATAATATAATATAATATAATATAATATAATATAATATAATATAATATAATATAATATAATATAATATAATATAATATAATATAATATAATATAATATAATATAATATAATATAATATAATATAATATAATATAATATAATATAATATAATATAATATAATATAATATAATATAATATAATATAATATAATATAATATAATATAATATAATATAATATAATATAATATAATATAATATAATATAATATAATATAATATAATATAATATAATATAATATAATATAATATAATATAATATAATATAATATAATATAATATAATATAATATAATATAATATAATATAATATAATATAATATAATATAATATAATATAATATAATATAATATAATATAATATAATATAATATAATATAATATAATATAATATAATATAATATAATATAATATAATATAATATAATATAATATAATATAATATAATATAATATAATATAATATAATATAATATAATATAATATAATATAATATAATATAATATAATATAATATAATATAATATAATATAATATAATATAATATAATATAATATAATATAATATAATATAATATAATATAATATAATATAATATAATATAATATAATATAATATAATATAATATAATATAATATAATATAATATAATATAATATAATATAATATAATATAATATAATATAATATAATATAATATAATATAATATAATATAATATAATATAATATAATATAATATAATATAATATAATATAATATAATATAATATAATATAATATAATATAATATAATATAATATAATATAATATAATATAATATAATATAATATAATATAATATAATATAATATAATATAATATAATATAATATAATATAATATAATATAATATAATATAATATAATATAATATAATATAATATAATATAATATAATATAATATAATATAATATAATATAATATAATATAATATAATATAATATAATATAATATAATATAATATAATATAATATAATATAATATAATATAATATAATATAATATAATATAATATAATATAATATAATATAATATAATATAATATAATATAATATAATATAATATAATATAATATAATATAATATAATATAATATAATATAATATAATATAATATAATATAATATAATATAATATAATATAATATAATATAATATAATATAATATAATATAATATAATATAATATAATATAATATAATATAATATAATATAATATAATATAATATAATATAATATAATATAATATAATATAATATAATATAATATAATATAATATAATATAATATAATATAATATAATATAATATAATATAATATAATATAATATAATATAATATAATATAATATAATATAATATAATATAATATAATATAATATAATATAATATAATATAATATAATATAATATAATATAATATAATATAATATAATATAATATAATATAATATAATATAATATAATATAATATAATATAATATAATATAATATAATATAATATAATATAATATAATATAATATAATATAATATAATATAATATAATATAATATAATATAATATAATATAATATAATATAATATAATATAATATAATATAATATAATATAATATAATATAATATAATATAATATAATATAATATAATATAATATAATATAATATAATATAATATAATATAATATAATATAATATAATATAATATAATATAATATAATATAATATAATATAATATAATATAATATAATATAATATAATATAATATAATATAATATAATATAATATAATATAATATAATATAATATAATATAATATAATATAATATAATATAATATAATATAATATAATATAATATAATATAATATAATATAATATAATATAATATAATATAATATAATATAATATAATATAATATAATATAATATAATATAATATAATATAATATAATATAATATAATATAATATAATATAATATAATATAATATAATATAATATAATATAATATAATATAATATAATATAATATAATATAATATAATATAATATAATATAATATAATATAATATAATATAATATAATATAATATAATATAATATAATATAATATAATATAATATAATATAATATAATATAATATAATATAATATAATATAATATAATATAATATAATATAATATAATATAATATAATATAATATAATATAATATAATATAATATAATATAATATAATATAATATAATATAATATAATATAATATAATATAATATAATATAATATAATATAATATAATATAATATAATATAATATAATATAATATAATATAATATAATATAATATAATATAATATAATATAATATAATATAATATAATATAATATAATATAATATAATATAATATAATATAATATAATATAATATAATATAATATAATATAATATAATATAATATAATATAATATAATATAATATAATATAATATAATATAATATAATATAATATAATATAATATAATATAATATAATATAATATAATATAATATAATATAATATAATATAATATAATATAATATAATATAATATAATATAATATAATATAATATAATATAATATAATATAATATAATATAATATAATATAATATAATATAATATAATATAATATAATATAATATAATATAATATAATATAATATAATATAATATAATATAATATAATATAATATAATATAATATAATATAATATAATATAATATAATATAATATAATATAATATAATATAATATAATATAATATAATATAATATAATATAATATAATATAATATAATATAATATAATATAATATAATATAATATAATATAATATAATATAATATAATATAATATAATATAATATAATATAATATAATATAATATAATATAATATAATATAATATAATATAATATAATATAATATAATATAATATAATATAATATAATATAATATAATATAATATAATATAATATAATATAATATAATATAATATAATATAATATAATATAATATAATATAATATAATATAATATAATATAATATAATATAATATAATATAATATAATATAATATAATATAATATAATATAATATAATATAATATAATATAATATAATATAATATAATATAATATAATATTTTTTTTTGATCGGATCTACCCTCTTTTCAGAATGGAGCAACTCATAATACCGCAAAGGTGATGGCATTGTAATAACTCATGGTGTAATATGTCGTCTCCCCCAAAGGCCTAATATTGTGACAAGCTGATTTGGGCTACAGGTTGTAGCATTTGATCTTTCAAGTCAAGAGTCATCAATGTAAGAAACTCTCTTTTCAGATTGGAGCAACTCTAACTACCACAAGTTGTTAGGAGTTGCAACAAGAGACAGTGGTCTCCCGAAGACCTAGAAGTGGCAAGGTAACCTAGGAATCTTATCTCGTCTCGTTATCCTCCCAACTAGCTAGAACCCTCTCTTACGTTATTTATCTGAGTTATCCTTGAGCTGTGTGTCACGGTCTTTCAATCCTATCATCACCGTTACCCCTGTCGGTAGTGTATTCCTCTGTGATTCGAATACTTGTTTACTAGTTATCTTGCTATATTGCTTCCCCATGGAAAATATAAATTATGATACTCTGGAATACTCCTGGGCGAAATTCTACAACAGTGATTCTGTGCGTTTGTAGAATATTTCTAAATTTTATTGAGCCATAGAAAAACCAACCAAACACTCCTTGCGCCGTTACTAGGACCACAAATCCTGATAGAGACCATAAGAAGTGCTAACAGTAGGGCTATTTGGCACTAGTCATTTTCTAATGGTGTGCTAATCGCCTTCAATGATCAATCTTAATTAGCAATTTGGTGGCTTGGATGTGTTGTTGATGTCCAATGGACTTACGCATATATACTCCCGCAACTCCAAATGGGCAAATGGATTGGGGGTATAAATAACTCAACAATTCAAAGAAGGCGCTACTCCAAGCGGCTAGTAAAAGCATAGTGAGAAACAGATGATCTAATGCTATGTCCAATCCATGGTCACACTAAAGAGGAATCCGACCATAGAAAAGGTGAGCATGATCCGACGCTTTGTCTTGACCCTATCGGATGATCCAGCGTCCTACTTCATCCACTCAGGAACATTTCACATTGTTCATCATTATCCATGTGAAAGTCTGGTGCTTCATCTTGTAACATCAGATGATCCAGTGCTACAGAGTTTTTACGCCTAAGAGGCACCGGGGTACTGCTTTTGGGTTTATAAGCATGGTTTCAACTTTCAACTGCCTAATAGTATTTGTGTTTGCACGGTCTGCCTGCAGCCTGTATTTGTGAGCTGTCTATACACCATCGCGTTAGAGTGACGATGATGCATGAGTGTTCTGTACATGATTAGTATGTCCGTCACTGAGGTTGCAGGTTGGTGAGGTCGATGATGTGTGCTTCCAACCGGTGAGCCTCCTTGATGATCTCTCCCATGCAGAGTGCCATGGAGGCTAGGCAGCACACCACTGGCCCCCTCTCGTCCCCCTCCTCTGCTTGGGCGGCTTGGTCATCATCGGCTTCCAGCAATGCATGTAGGAAGGCGGCCACCAGCTCCTCTGGTGGTGTTGTGGCCGCCTCTTCTTCCTTGAAGCTGGAGATGGCATTCCCAGCCTCAAGGTCCTCCTTGGCCTCCTGATGATGAGGATAATCAAGTGATGATGATGTACTGATGATGGGTGGCTGCAGCATTCGGAGGCAGTTTCTGAGGGAGGTGGAGACGAGGCTGCTGAAGCGCTGCTGGATCTGGATGGTGTCGCCATCGCCCACGTGATGCATAAACATCATGCGTGCCTGGTGGTAGAGCTGCAGCAGCTGCACCATCCTTCCGAGGCTGCCCTGGATCATGTCGTAGCAGGCCACTGGGAACGGTGGCAGCCATAGGTAGGTGGGCTCGCTGCCAGCCTCCGCCACGTGTCTCCTGAGCAGGGCCAGCTGCGGCTTCAATTGTGATTGTAATTGGGATGGATAATCATCAACCGAAATTAAGCAGTGTGCGAGTGTGGTGATGCAGCGTGTGAGCCTGTCCCTGGCTTGCACCGACGGCCTCGCCCCTGGCTGGAAGACCATGTCTGCCACCACGGCGCAGGAGATGCCTATGAAGGTCTCCACTAGGCGCGCCATCGTGAAGGCCATGGGAGGCTCGTCGTAGCGGCGCCCCATGATGATGACGCCCGACAGCGCGGCTGCCACACCGCCAGCAGGGCCATAGGCCCGGCTGCGTTTGAGGAAGGTGGAGACCACCATCCAGGGGAGCAGCGCTAGGAAGCGCAGGTCCATGGTGAGCAGGTGCTGCTGTGAGATGAATAGGCAACCCAGCACGCCATAGATGGAGCCTAGAGCGGTGCCGTGGGCTCGCGCGGCGGCCACAGACCAGGTGGACTCGCGGCCCGTGGAGATGGTGGTGGCGACGATGAGGCCCGACCAGAAGCCGTGGTCATTGCTGAAGAGAAGGCCCAACAGCACAGCGAGGCCCAGTGAGAAGCCGCACTTGGCAGCCGCCACCACCCGACGGCGGCAACTTGGGCTGTACGAGCCGTAGGACTTGTTCTTCTTCATCTTTGTCGCCGTCGAACTACAATAGTGATCATCATTATTGTGGGCTGCCAATTCTTCTTCTTCTTCTTCTTCTTCTTCTTCTTCTTCTTCTTCTTCTTCTTCTTGGGCCGGCAAGTCGGATTCTTCTTCTTGGGTTGTCGACGACGTTGCTGCGGGCGCTACCTTCTTGGTGGCATTGGCATTGGCGTTGCCGACCAACAACCCGCCTGCTGTTGCTGCTCGGAGCTGATAGAGGGAGAAGAGGAACATACAAGGAGCCAGCTGCTGCAACTCCAAGCAGCAGAGTGGCTTGTTCTTGTTGTTATTGGGGCCTGCTGGCGCTGTGCCTACAATAATCCTGCTAGTAGGATTATTGTAGTGGTGGTGGTGCTTGTTGTTGGGCGTGAGGAGGAGGGCGAGGCGTATCTGGTCCCTCATCGCAATGATGTTGGCATGATTTTCCTCTGCTAGTAGACTGCAGCAGCAGCAGCTGCTGCTTGTGCTCCCACCGCCTTGTAATTGCAACGCCATCTGCATTGCCGTCAGTGGCATCTCCACCATCTCCACTGTCGTCATCGTTGCTGCTGCTCCTCGCTCCCACCGCAAATCCTCCTTGACGGCGTTTATGCGGTGGAGGAGGGCGTTGCTCGCTGATGCCAGCCGGTTGGCCTCCGACACGCACGCCGCCATCTGCCATCGCCGCTGCTGACTACTAGTACTACTAGCAGCAGCGACGGAGGAGCAGGCGGCGTCGACCATGACCCTGACCCTTTCCGCCGCAAGCAGCTTGTACGCCGTGGTCTTGTCCCTGGCCTCCCGTGTGGCCAGCCTCGGCCATGGCACCACCACGGCCAGCAGCGCCGCCGCCACCCCGAGCGCCGTGCACGCCACCACGTTGGTCGGGTGCATCAGAGCAAAGGCACGGCTGGGATGCTCCCCCTGCTGGAACCTGGCCACGTAGATGATGATGATCTGCCCCAGCGCGATCCGCTTCGCCACCGGCCCCACCGACTCCGGCAGCGCCACCGCGAACGTCGTCAGCGCCACCACGGCGGACGTGACCACCACGGACTCGGCGGCGCCGGTGATGTGAGCGAGCCAGAGCGCCACCACAGAGGGCGCGGCGCCCATGAGCGTGGCGTGGAAAGCGCTGACAGCGCCACGCAGGGCCGTCCCCAAGGTGGCGTCCGTGACGATGATGACGGTGACCACGTGGGAGAAGGCCGGGAAGGTGATGTGGCGGCGGAGGCCTGGCGGGCCGTAGAGGGCCACGAGGCCCACGATGGTGCAGGCCAGAGCGGTGCGGAGGCCCGATGAAAGAGGAGAACGCCAGCACCCCGTCATCACCTTCTTCACCACCTGCTGCAGCTCATCATCTTCATCGTCATGACGACGTTGTTGTTGATGGAACAGCAGGCATGAGGGTGGCGGCGGTAACGTCGGCGGCGGCGGCGGCGACGACGCTGCTGCTGTTGCTAACTGCTGCTGCTGCTGCTGCGTCGTGCTTGTTGCTGCCATTAATTTGCTGTCTTAGACTATAGATGCAGTAGCAATGCAAGTGAAGACAGCCATGAACACCTCGCCTGCCCTGATCGACAATATATATAGTGAGCGAGTGAGGTGAGTAGGTGATTATTAGCTAGCTAGGTGTGTGTGTGCGTACGTCATCGAGAGAGATATAGCTAGAGAGATACGCACAGGTACGGTAGTATACATCAAGTTGCTTGTGCGTTAGCATGAAAGTGCTTTATTTCTTGGTAGATTCTTACTTTTTGCTTGCATGCATATTGGTGGTGCATCATCTATATAAATGTGAAAAGTAGGAGCTTGTTGGTACCTTAGTGGCCATTCTTACTGCTCCACTGCTTTTGGATCGATCGATCATGGGACGACGTCATCCATACATTGACCGTACCCAACTCGATCTACTTAATTGCTCATTCATTCGATCCATATATACTCCTATATGCATGCATGTAACCAAACAAAGCTGCTTCAACTTATTGTAACAAAAAAGCTTTCAGCTAGCTCTTGTAAGTAAGTAAGACAGGTCCTGTTCTTTTGTTTTAATGAAAATTTTTTATACTGTGGGGATCTCCCCCACAGTTCCGTTCAAAAAAAAAACTTGCTGTAACAAAAGAACCGCACACATATATACTTATTGTGCAAACAAACACGTTCACTATACTTATATTGTAAAACCCAAATAAGTTGTGTGTTTAATTTGCTATTGCGTAATATAATGTGTAGCAGATACTGTAAAAATAAAACACACACAAGTGGAGGGCCGGGCCGGGTAGAGAGCGAGACGACATCCAGGCCGGTGATGTGCCTTCCACGTCGACATGCAAGCATAAGTGGATGCTACGCTAGTATTTTCCACTAGATCGAGTAGACAAGTCCAAAGTCTCTCTAGTCCATTATTCCATTCCATTTCATTCAGGAGGGCATGCGATGCTCCGATGATCCATAGACAACGTACAGCAATATTAGCCGCAGGAGGGCGTCAAAGGTTAAAGTTTGCAGCATCAGCGGAGCTCTCAAGGGCTAATTAAATCTAAACTTGAATGCATGCATCATGCGCATTTGCTTCGTGACTGCTGGCTACACCGTACGTACGCGCGCGCGTACGGGTCGTCACGGACAGATCGAAAAGCTAGCTAGCTAGGCGTCCCTAGGCAGCAGCGAATGAACATATGCATGCGCAGGTAGCTTAATTGGCTTGGCCTTTGGGATGCATGGAAGGGAGGGGACGTCGATCTGTACCTAAATTCTGCTGCTTCGATCAATTCTCTCCTCATGGCCGGCATACCTAGAATGAAGTTGGTTAAAGACACACACAGCTCGGTCACGCACACCACACATATCATTCCTCTCTTCTTTTCTTTCCTTCGTTTTTTTTTTGTGGCTTTTGGTAGACTGCCTAGTTGATGATCCTCAATCCTGTCAATTGCAATTTATTCGCGATTCCCCGTTATTTTGCAGTTGCTAAACATTGACAGTGACAGATATGTTATCTTCAAGTCGTGCACATTGGAGCTTTCAAATCTCTGAACCACTGTAACATACATATAAGTAATTGGAAAAAAATATTTGATCTATAACAACATGTACGATACGCGCGTGTGCATGTTAGAAAAAGCAATGTTGTTTGAACTCAAACATGCATCTTATTAGGCAGCTTTTGCACTTGTCTTCCCATATTTTCCTCCCCTAAACAGAATATTCTGTCCTGGTCATCGAGATTCCTTCCTCTATTTCAATTTCTTTCGCATCCATCTCTCCTCTAAACCCTTCCCCCATATCAACTACCATCCTATTTTACTATTTTTTACTCTCTCTTCCTTTCTCCCCTCCCCCACTGCCTCCCCTTGCTCCCTCCGCCCGCCGCGCCTCCTCCCTCTGCGCATGCGCCTCCTCACTCCGGCGGCAGCGGCCGCTCTCCTCCACAGCGTCGCCGCCTCTGGCCCCGCAGCGTCCGCGCCAGGCCCCGGCGCCATCTTCGCCGCCGCGGTCGTTGCCGGCTCCGACTTGCACCGTTGCAGCACCCGTGGCCGCGCCGACGAGCACCGCGGCCCTCCGCTCCCTCACTCCGGCGCGGCCCGCTCCCCTCCCC
>OAMR01000314.1:855325-886282 GCA_900205405.1 Echinochloa crus-galli
GTGCACGTACAGAGAAGCTGGAGCTGTTTGGAGCCCTACCAAACGGGGCTTTAGACTCAAGTTTGTAGCGTGGAAAGAGTTCAGAGTTGAAGGTTTAATTTGCTAAATTTGCTAAAATGTTTCGTTACTGTCTGTTAGCGCAATAATCACTACTGCAATCAACATGTTTCCCTAGTTTTTTTTCGGTTCCCTAGGGTTAAAAAGTTTTCAAGGGGAAAAATTGTTTCCCTAGGGTTATCTTTGCAACCTATAGGGAAATCACGTTTTCCCTAGAAATCAAACATGTTCATAGGGAAATATTCACTCTTTCTCTAGAATTTTACGTTTTTCTAGAAAAACAGCGAACTGCCCTCCATATTTAAACCCCATCATATCTCTTTTAATTACCCTCATCTCCCCAAACTCCCTCCCCTCTATCTCTCCTCCCCTTAGCAAACTCCCTCTCTCTACTCGCCTCCTTAGCAGTGGAGCCATTGTGAGGCTGGCGACGGGTGGGCGGGGCCGGCGGCGAACAGGCACGGTCGAAGCACAAGGCCGTCAGCGGCCACACGCAGCACCATGCGATGCCGGTGATAGGATGATGTGGCTAGCGGGCAAGGGCGGCGGCAGGTGGACGCGGCCTGCGAACAAGGTCAGCAGCGTGCGGGGCCAGTTGGCACATGAACGGACGGCAGCACACGAGCATGGCCAGCGGGTGAGACAAGTGATGTCTAGGCATGACCAACGGACAAGGACGGTGGCGCGCGGGCCTAGCCGGCGCGCAAGTCCGACATCGAGCGAGCGCGTCCGGCCAGCGAGGCCAGCGGCGTGCTGGCGCGTCCAGCGGGCGAGGCTGATGACACACGGGCGTGGCCCGTGGGTGAGGCTGGCGACAGGCGGGAGTGGCTAGCGGACGAGGCTAGTGGCGTGCACAAGGTTGGCGACCAGCGGATGTCCCCCTATTTGCCGTGTGCTCACGGCACATGGCAAAAGGCCATATTGCACACGACAATAAAGGTTTTGTCGTGTGCTGCCCACGGCAAAAGACACACGGCAAACTTAGGCCGGCAAAGCCATGTTTGTCGTGTGCCTTTTATCGGGCACACGGCAAAGTTTTTGCCGTGTGCCACTACGACCTACAGCAAAAAGGCCCGCAGGCGACTGTCGTTTAACGATGACGACGACTTTGTCATGTGCCCTGATGGTGACGGCGGCTTTGGCACATGGCAAACCGTGTGTTTGCCATGTGCCAAAAAAAAGGCACGCGACAAACGCGTCGTTTACGGTTGTGCTAGGAAATACATTTCTAGAGTTTTCCGAGCATTTCCCTGGAGTTTTGGCTCTAGGCAAACAAGTGGATTCTAGTAATGAATAATTGTGACGTGCCACACCGTTCAGCCACAAACTAGTAGTTATTCCAACTTGAGCTGGGCCAACAACCCAACTAATGTACCGCTACTCCTATAAATTTGCCTGGTCTCCTCTGTTCTAAATTCATACTACTTCTGTTATATATTATTCCCTTTATTCTTTCCTTCTTTCCAGACAAATTAATTGCCGTGGTCCATTATATTGGAGCTTTCATTGATTGTAGAAAATGCTCCGATGATCCATAGACAACGTACAGCAATATTAGCCGCAGGAGGGCGTCAAAGGTTAAAGTTTGCAGCATCAGCGGAGCTCTCAAGGGCTAATTAAATCTAAACTTGAATGCATGCATCATGCGCATTTGCTTCGTGACTGCTGGCTACACCGTACGTACGCGCGCGCGTACGGGTCGTCACGGACAGATCGAAAAGCTAGCTAGCTAGGCGTCCCTAGGCAGCAGCGAATGAACATATGCATGCGCAGGTAGCTTAATTGGCTTGGCCTTTGGGATGCATGGAAGGGAGGGGACGTCGATCTGTACCTAAATTCTGCTGCTTCGATCAATTCTCTCCTCATGGCCGGCATACCTAGAATGAAGTTGGTTAAAGACACACACAGCTCGGTCACGCACACCACACATATCATTCCTCTCTTCTTTTCTTTCCTTCGTTTTTTTTTTGTGGCTTTTGGTAGACTGCCTAGTTGATGATCCTCAATCCTGTCAATTGCAATTTATTCGCGATTCCCCGTTATTTTGCAGTTGCTAAACATTGACAGTGACAGATATGTTATCTTCAAGTCGTGCACACTCGAGCTTCCAAATCTCTGAACCAGTACTGTACCATACATATAAGTAATTGGAAAAAAATATTTGACCTATAACAACATGGTACGATACGCTTGTGCATGTTAGAAAAAGCAATGTTTGAACTCAAACATGCATCTTAGGCCTCCTTTGATAGAGCTCCATCTACCTGCTTAAATATCGCGAGGAGCCGAAGCCTGTGTGGCTTCACTGGCTCCTAACTTATTTGAAGAGAGAGAAAAACATATCGCATGAACAACGTCGTGAACAGTGCACACGTACAGGAGAAGCTGGAGCTGTTTGGAGCCCTACCAAATGGGGCTTTAGACTCGTAGGGTGGAAAGAGTTAAGAGCTGAAGGTTTAATTTGCTACATTTGCTAAAATATTTCGTTATTGTCCGTTAGCGCAATAATCACTACCGGAAACAACATGTTTCCCTATTTTTTTTCGTTCCCTAGGGTTTTATAAGTTTTCAAGGGAAAAAATTGTTTCTCTAGGGTTAACTTTGCAATCTACTGGGAAATCACGTTTTCCCTAGAAATCGAAGATGTTCGTAGGGAAATATTCACTCTTTCCTTAGGATTTTACGTTTCCCTAGGAAAACAGCGAACCGCCCTCAAGCAGGCACGGTCAAAGCTCAAGGCCGGAAGCGGCCACGTGCAGCCGTGCAATGCCGGTGACAGGAGAATGTGGCTGGCAGGCAAGGGCGGCGGCGGGTGGACGTGGCCTGCAAACAAGGTCAGCAGCACGCGGGGCCAGCTGGCGCATGAACCGGCAGCACACGGGCATGGCCCGCGGGTGAGGCAATGATAGGTAGGCGCGACCAACGGACGAGGACGGTGGCGTGTGGGCCTAACCGGCGCGCAAGTCCGATAGCGAGCGAGCGCGTCCGGCGAGCGGGCCAGCGGCGTGCTGGCGTGTCTAGCGGGCGAGCCGATGACACACGGGCGTGGCCCGTGGGTGAGGCCGGCGACGGGCGGGAGTGGCTACTAGTGGAGCACGGACGTGGTGAGCAGGCGCATGGAGCGGCGGTGGGAACATCTGCATGGAAATGGACCCCCCCCCCCCTTTTATTTTCTTTGGACAGGTTCCCTAGGGTCCAAATTTTCTCAGGGAAAGTGTTCTCTAAGGTTCTCAGTCAAAATTGTAGGGCACATCTAATTTCCCATCAAATTTATTCCTAGAACTCTTCCCTACCAAATTTTTGACACTACTGGAATCCCCCTATTTACCTTGTGCCCACGGCACACGTCAAAAGGCCATATTGCACACAACAATAAAGACTTTGTCGTGTGACACCCACGATAAAAAATGCATGGTAAACCTCGGCTGGCAAAGCCATGTTTGTCATGTGCCACTATGGCCCACAACAAAATGGCGCGCAGAAGACGGCCATTTAACGGTGATGATGACTTTGCCGTATGCCCTGATGGTGACGGTGGCTTTGGCACATGGCAAACCGTGTGTTTGCCATGTGCCCGAGAAAAGGCACACGACAAACACACCGTTTCCGGTAGTTTAAGGAAATACATTTTCCTAGAGTTTTCCGAGCATTTTCCTGGAGTTTTAGCTCTAGGCAAACAAGTGGATTCTAGTAATGAATAATTGTGACGTGCCACACCGTTCAGCGACAAACTAGTAGTTATTCCAACTTGAGCTGGGCCAACAACCCAACTAATGTACTGCTACTCCTATAAATTTGCCTGGTCTCCTCTGTTCTAAATTCATACTACTTCTGTTATATATTATTCCCTTTATTCTTTCCTTCTTTCCAGACAAATTAATTGCCGTGGTCCATTATATTGGAGCTTTCATTGATTGTAGAAAGGAGGTAGATCACTGAAGTAAAATATTCCATACGCAGATCAGGTTGGAGTGTCAAATATTAATGTATCAAAATAAAACTTGGATGATATGATTTCATTGAACACTGTCTTCTAATGCTTTTGTAGCTAATAATAAGCTGGTATCACTGACATATATGTATCCACAAACTAATGGCTCTTTGTGTCGCATTTGAATTGTCCCCTTCTGTCCTGCACGTATAGCGCAAGCAGATACAGTATTTGTTGCCTAGCTTACTTGTGGTCATGTTGGTCATCGTGCCTGGCCTTCTGCTCCACCTCCGACAGCTGCTCCATTGTTGTATCTGATCTGTCGTCGAGCCAGGCGATGATGTCTTGGAAAACGGCCTGGATGTTGTCGGATGACTCGCCGGAGGTGAGGGCATGCCACATGCCTGGGTAGAGCTTGAGCGTCTTGTCCTGGCTCACCGCTGATTGGTACAGAAGCTCACTCACCGATGGGTCGGTCACCTTGTCCGCTCCGCCGTGTACGATTAGGAACGGCAACGACACCTATATATGCAACATTATTGAATAATCATGCATCATATACGGAGTACTCCCTCCATACTCATATTAGATGATGTTTAGGACAGCGATACGGTCTCCAAAGCACAATTTTGACTACTATTTTCTATAAAAATATTTATTAAAAAGTTATAGATGTATCCTTTTATGAAAGTAATTTTCAAGACAAATCTAGTAATATGATTTTTACATTTCTAAACTCAACGATTTAAAAGTTATTTATGATTTATATTCCCAAGGTTTGACCTAAACCTTGTCCTAAACATCATCTAATATGAGTATGGAGGGAGTATGCATTAGTATATTGTGAGAGGAGAGTAGTAGATACAGTACCTGGTGTAGGAGGTTGGCCTCGACGTCCAGGCTGACCTTGAGGAGCTCGAATGCGGTCTTGAGGCGCGGCTTGTCCTTGTAGCAGTAGGGGTTGCCCCGGATCTCGTCCCTCTTCTCCTGCGTCCTGTAGGCGGTGTCGATGACGTCGGCGGTGGGCACGATCTTCCAGGTGGGGATGATGGAGGTCATGGCCTTGAGGATGCTGACCACCACGGGGTGGGGCCGCATGTCGTCGGCGATCTTGCACATGGGCGCTACGAGCACGGCGCCTGTCCAGAAATCAGGGCGGGCGCGGTGGAGGAGGAGAGCGACGGCGCCGCCCATGGACTCGCCGAGCAGGAAGCGGCGTTTGATTCTGACGTTGTGGTGGGAGCGTGCGACGGCGGCGAAGTAGTCGTCGCAGTCGTGGACGAGGGCCTGGAAGTCGGGCACGTAGCCCTGCAGCCCGTCGGAGCGGCCGTGGCCCTCGTAGTCCAGCCCGTACACGGCGTACCCGGCACGGGCCAGCCGCTCGCCGGTGCCGCGCATCGTCACGCCGCACTCCACGGCGTACCCTGCACGCAGCAGAGCAGAGCAGATCGAGCAGACCAGATTCATTCATCGATTGAATTCAAGAACGAATTGATCAAATTGAAGAGAACAAATTAAATTGAACAAGCAGCAACCAACCATGGCAGAGGAAGACGAGCGCCTTTGGCGGATCCTTCCTCCTCTTCCCTGCAGCTGCAGGCAGCCATCTGCAGGCAAAGAGTTTCATCCCCGGCGAGTTCCTCACGTACTCCTAGGAGCCATGGACGGAGCTTTCTGTTAGACGACAGACTAGCATGCAGATCCATCTATCCGTGTGATATGATGCATGCAAGGAAAGAATGGTTGTTACCTCTTGGTACTCGTGGTCCAGGAGGACATCATCATCGTCTCTCGACCGGCCGCCGCCGCCGTTGCTGCTGCTCATCGCGCGCGCGTTTACTCTACTTCTTCCTCTCCTGGATCAAGATCGACAGGGGGCACACAGTACAGTTGACGCGCAGAGACACAGCGGGATATGATGCAGAGACACGGTGCCCGGGGAATTCAACAAGACGACCATGGATATGATGTTGAATTGGCCCGGTCGACGGACGAATGAAGACGATTCAACTCTTCAAACAGCTAGCAGGCCGTCCGGGCAGGGATTTTTTTGGCAAGTAGTAAAGCAGGCACATGAGAGGAGATCGAGGAGAGTTGACTTATTGGTTCACTACAGAAGAAGAAAGCCAACCAAGCAGGAATATCATCTAGATATCTATCATCTCTTAGGATATATATATCTGCTGGTTTTGAGTTAACGCGAAAAGAAAAAAATATGGTTTATTTTGAACAAGCCTGGTTAATTCAAAACCAGCAGATAGCTTATTCTTTCATACATTTAAACATGAACCAACTAGCGATGGAGCCAACAAGCAGGAATTAAATTGATGATAATGGGTCTCAATCAGCCCAACAATAATAGGATACCTCTCAACCAACTCGAGCCAATTCTTATTTTAAACCAATGACAGGATGTTTGCTGATATAATAATTTATAAGCTATATATATGTATATATATAAGAATAACACCCCCGATAGTGACTTGTGAGATGAGGAGCCTCTCACATATGTCAACACCATCAACTACTACATCCGTCCACAGATGGATGCCACCTTCAATTCCTACACATTTTGCACCCAACTATCTTACTATTACTAATTGGAGGCTCCTTTTAGAGGCTCCACGTTAATTCTCACGAGATACGCTAGAAAAAAAGATAAATCCTACAAATTGCCACAAAAATCAGAAACATCGGACCATTAATTTGGTAGAGTCTATACTAATAGTCGTTGGATCTATTATAATTTCTAATAAATTACCCACCTTTGTCATTATAAAAATAGTCTAAAATAACCCCCTAATTATACATCAAAATTACCCACCTTTGCCATTATTAATAATTAAAAAAAATTCTAGAAATTCCAATGAAAAAAGTAATACACGTGACCCTTAATCTCTCCTCTTCACGTGATCTTTGAAATTGCATTCCATCCGAACAGCCTCATGATGACCATCGTGAGACCTTCCTCCATTTTCCCCTCTCCTTTTGTTAATCGATCCATTTGATTAGATTAGTTGTGAGTCCTCTCTCTCTCTCTCTCTCTCCACCATAAATTTGATGGCAAGCTTTAATATTCCGGAAAAAAATTGATCTGCTTAGTTGATGCGTTGTGAAACTATCATAACATGTAACTTTTCTAATTAAAAAGATTTTAGAGATATTGTTAGTCAAACCCTAAATGGTTTGACTTAGGACAATGCTAAACGGTGTTATGCTCGAAGACGGAGAGAGTAGATTCATTTTGCCTGTAATATATACATGGCTGAAAAAAGCAACTTGAATTGAATAACAAAGAATTGTATCATATCAAATGCACCATTTGTAAAGCCACTTGAATTTTGAAATAAACACTTGAGGAGATGCTTAGCCTATTTTTGCAAAGTTTATGGGAGCATGGAGCAGTGTCCTTTAATGATAAGGATCCTGCATGGCATGGAGTTGGAAAATTCTAACCATATATATGACCCTTACCTCTGTGGACCCTAATTGTTGTACCAAATTATTCAATTTGAAAAAAGAGAGAAGAAGAGTTCCTACATTATGATTACACAAACAAATCTCAGTTTAATTTACCATATTACACCACCTATCAATAGAAAAAGGCGTTATATAAACACATATGTATATTTTTATAAAATAAAGTGTATTTCCAATATTCAAAAATAGAATAAATTATATTAAATATTTTGCGTAAACTTATACTATCCATATTATATTTTTCCTTCAAACTATAAGCCCGTGCAACTGCACGGGTTGATAGCCTAGTTTATGTAACTACAAACTATCACTCACATCATCAACAACTTGATATATCAACAAACATATGATGTACTCACTGCATCAGATTCAGATGCTACATACATTTGGTTTTCTACTAAGTAGCTTTACAAGACGGTATTGGAAACTACTAAATATTTGTTTGCTTAATTTGGCTAACAATACTATGTAATGTTAAATCTAAGCATCAATGACTTGGGTTACGAAGTTGGTACCCTCTCATTCAGCCATTTGATGATGTCTGAAAACACAATATCAATGTTCTGCTTGGGCTCACCAGAAGTCAAAGCATGGCACATTCCTGGGTATAGTTTTAATGTCTTATCCTTGCTCTCCGCTAATGTATATAGTGCTTCACTTACGGATGGGTCTGTCACAGCATCAGCACCACCATGGACTATGATGAATGGTAGACTAACCTATTTGGAACAAACATAAGAATAGAATATTAATTTAACGTATAACAAGAAGTTGTTTTTATTAGCTTATTATAGATGTTATTTAGATTTTAGATTATGGCACCAAGTCAATTGTGCGGAATATGCTTTTTATATTTCCAAATAGATTGTTAGTTTTTTTGTTAATGCATTACTTTACATTACAATTCCACGTAAAAAATGTATGTACACATGATGACTAGCGAGTTATAAATAAAATGCCTTTTTTAGCTCACGTATGAGTTAACTACCTTAATTATTTGGTAAAACAATGTGCTTTTTGGATATTTACAGCATCCAAAAGACAACTAATCTCTATTATTATGAAACAATATGTTTAGGCAAATATATTCATGTCATTTTTACTTCTCAATAGCAATATAAACATAGTGTCTAGTGCTAAAAATTGTTAGCTAGGTTCGCTACACATTGCATGAAACCTCAAATATCATTTTATTAATAATAGGAGATGAGTATAATCATTCCAAAGTAAATGCAAAGATTTGATATACACAAAAAATTAGTTAAGAACCAACAAAATCAACATTTAGACAACAAGTTTGATTCCAAGCTTTGCTCGAACCTTGTCAAGATTGCTTTCAATATCCAGGCTTGCCAGGAAAAGTTCATAACCGGTCTTTAGCCTAGGCTTTCCCTTGTAGCAATAGTGATTGTTTCTTACCTGACAAATAAATAATGAAATTAACTAGCACTTCCACACAAAAATTAAAGCACCAAATCATCTTTTAGGTTTGAGTCTCCCTATCTTTTCCTCATACCTCTTCACGCCATTCCTCACTTTTAATCGCCCTATCAATGATATCTTCGTTAGGGATGATTCTCCATGTAGGGATCACATTGCTTAGCTTACTTAAAATTGAAATCACAATGGGGTGAGGCTTCATATCTTCTACGATCTATGTGAATGTTAGCCCATTGGCAGATAAATTTAATCATGATAAGACTTATTAAATATATGTAATTAAGACACTATATGAAAAACAACTACAAGCAAACAAATCAAAATCTCAAATAGTAAACAAATTGTTGAAACTAACCTTGCACATTGGAGCAACTAAAATGGCACCATCCCAATAAGTGGGTTCTTTCCTATGAAGCATAAGAACAATAGCTCCCCCCATGGATTCTCCAAGCAAAAATCTCCTTCGGTTCTTGTATTCTGGTTTCTCTATATAAGGGAATGATAGTGTTATTGTGCAAACAAAACTATTACATAAATACAAATATCATGTTTGAAAATTGTTAGAAATTCCATGTATGTTTCTCTATGAGATATGTTTTTCTTAAAAGAATTAATAGTAATCATTTAAGAGAAATAAGATGGATTACTACAAAATATAGTTAATATGTGGTGTCGTAACAAAAATCTTGCATGATGAAGCTTATGAGAAATATGGATGGAGCTTAGGATAGGTGATTACATCAATTATACATACCGCAAACACTTGCAAAGTACTTAGAGCAATCAACTACAATGTCATTGAAACTTGTAATATAGCCTTGAAGTCCAGAAGACTTCCCGTGGCCTTCATAGTCCATTCCATGCACTCCAAATCCAGCTTGTGCTAACCTAGTACCCGTGCCTAACATCATTATAAATCTTTATATATTTATGCTAAGTTCATTAAATTATAATTTTATTAACCTAATAAAAAATGCATGAATAGTACTTTATGTGATCTCTAATTAGCATACATTATACTATAGTTGGTCCAAACCAAGGCGATTACTTTTTTAAGTAAAAGTGCATGGGAGTCACATCATTATGGTATATACCTCTCATTGAAATGCTGCATTCCATGGCATATCCTAAAAATGTAGAATAGAAGACATAACCAAAACAGATAATGTTAAGAAGGACAACTTCATTCTTCAATGAACTTGTGTTGGAAATTGAAAAACAACATCATATCAGCAAGTTACCATGGCAAAGAAAGATAAGTGCTTTCGGTGCAAAGTTTGAAGGTCTCCATTGGCATATGAACATGTTCATTCCTCGTGCATTCAAAACATACTCCTGAAAAAGAAAAATCCTAATAGATTATATTGAGAAGAAATTTGGTATGAGAATTCAGTTAATAGCTCTTCATATGGTTCACAAAGCAACAAACCTCTCCTAAAACAAAAAAAATCTGAATAGATGATATTGGGAAAAAACTTGGTATAAGAATTAATTGAATGGCCCTTCATATCAGATTGATAAATTATAACAAAATTATCTGCATCATATAATTTATATTAAAAGAATAAACAAGATAAATTCACCTCTTCATACTTGATATCATCATCAGCCATTTGCTCTGAAAACGAAGCAATAACACTAAGGCGTGAAACAATGTGTACATATGCAATTTATATTTGGGAATGGTCAAAGAAAAATAGGTACCCTATTATGTGGATAGCTTAATTTGAAGATACGTATGTTTTTTATGTGGTGTTGTTTGTATCTATGCATGGCACCATAGATTATGTGGTTAGAATTAGCTATCTTTAAACAGGCTAAACTTAGGGAACTCAAAGTAGATACTTGATAAGCTCTCACCGACCCCAAACTTTTTTTATACAATTAACATGGTCAAATTTCTTGAAAAATAAGTTTTTTATATATAGCTAGAGCATGTTTTATTCTATATAACAAGAAATTAACGGTTCTCATAAATGACATTCTTTTTCACTTTGAGTTGCATTAGGTCTTAAAATAGATATTCAAAAGTGTTGTATGACCCATACATGCTTCCCCCGTTAAGGCAACCGTTAACTCTTCACATGTGATGCTGACTTGTTGTAATTAATTGGTTAAGTACCTGTATGCTTATTAAAAGAGCAAGTGCAACAATTCTTGTCCATGTTGTTTCTCTAGAGACATGCTATCCCCATCTATTGCTTGAGCACTCTCAATCATGCTTAGTGGCATATTAAATCTATTGATAAGCAATGTGAAGCACTATTCGTCTTGTCATAGGAAATTATGGATTTTGGTGATATATGAAACAATCGCGGATGTTTGTATGCATGTAACTTTGTTTTGCAGGAATATATGTTTCTAAGTCACTTAAACACATTTGGAATACATTTGCAAGAAAATGAAAATGAATAGAGCTGTCCCAATGCTCTTCTAGGCATACAATGGTCACTGATAAAGATTAAGGACTTATCTAGATCCATGTATCATAAAAAGATGAAGGACACTTCATTAGATATAGGACCTTGAGTTATAATTTTTGACCATACTATAAAGGTGGACATATGAGTTAGGACTAAGGCTGGACGGAAAGCTCAAAATTCGTGAGCTGGCTCGGCTCAGTCCTATAGCTCGGCTCAGCTAGTTTTGTTAAACGAGAAGAGCCGTTGTTTTTTGCTAGTTTCCTTAACGAGTTAGCTCGAGCCAGCTTGCGAGCCAAACGAGCTAAAAGGCCTGAAAGACCAACGAGTAAACTATTGATTATGTGTGACTTTTGTATTCCCCATGTATGATGCAAGGCGATGTTATTTATGTTATACTATTATAGTATGGTTGAATGGATTTTAGAAGGATAAAAACTTTATAAACTTTATCTTTTCTATGTTTCATATTTGTTATAGTAGCAATTTTAAATATACTTTTGGCTCGTGAGCCTAACGAGTCAGGTCAAGTTGTTAACGAGCTGAGCTGAGCTAGCTTTTTTGCTCTTTTTTTTAATGAGCCAAGCTAAACTAGCTTGTTAATGAGCTAGAATGAGCCGAGCTGGCTCCACATCCACCCCTAGTTAGTAGCTTTAGTTGTTTAGCTTGATACACACACAAGTCAAGCAACCGTTCTAGAAGCTAAATGAAGTCAAGTTAAAGCTATGGAATCAAGGAAGAAGATATGTAACTTGAGAAAGATTGAATTGGGTGCACCGCATAATTTGCTAGTGCCAAAAACAAGGATAGGCCAAAGCACCAAAAATTACTTAGAGTCGATGTGTTTTTTAAGACCTGGTTTGTCCAGCCGCACCGAATCATCTTGCAGTGCATCGGATCGTCCCACGGCAATGATGTCAGTCATTTTTCAAACTTCGCTAGAGAAATGGCTGGCGCACACCTATGGCCTCCAACCGTCAATGCTACTTGTGGTGAATCGAAGAGGGAAGGAAAGCGGCACAATGAATGTTGTGAGCAAGAAACACATAAAAATGTGATGTATCTATAGTCCATTTGGATACGAATTGAACACTTAGAACAAAACTCTGCCAGAACACATTCGTGAACTCGCTTTATTCTTTTTTATTTGCACAACAATCACTCCCTTGTGTCTTTAGCACAGTAACATAATATATATTTGGTTCATTCCTAGGTTATGAGGTTGGGAAATTCAATTTTAATGATAAGTCCATCATACACTGGTGACATAATTACTGCTAAAGTGGTTGTGAAATTTAGTTGAATCATGCTTATACTTCGATGAATTTATCTTGGCAATGTTCACCCTAGATGCTCCTACGGGCACCAAATTAGGCACTCAACCAGTCCAGCAGTGCGCCAACTAAGGTTGTCCGCACTCGTCGTACTCTATTTTCACCCTCTAAAGCGAATTTTCTATCTTGGTCTTCGAGATTCTCTCCTCTATACAAATTTTCTCCGCACACGTCATACTCTATTTCATCCTCTATACGAACTACCAGATCGTGGAGTCCACGCGTTATATTATTTTTTCCCTCTCCCTTCCCGATACTCTCTCTCTCCTCCTCTCTCTCTCTCTCCCATCTTCGCGCGGTAGACGAGTGGGTGACAGCAGGCGGGGCCACGAGTGGGCGGCAGACGCATGGGGTTCGGCAAGTCCTCGTCGTGGCCGGGGTCGGGCGCGTTCGAGGAGATTGTTGTGAAGATTGACGGGAACACACGCGTCGTTCTCCTTCCATGGCATCGACAGTCAGCGTTCAGCTTCAAGAGCCGCCCGTCGCCGTTGCCGGAGTCGTCGCCGCAGCCGTCGTCCCCTTCGCAGTCGCCCAGACGCAGCAGCAGCAGCACCAGCCGGCACCGATGAAAGCCGTGGCGGCGACGTGGAACCACCGACGCGGCTCATCGGTAAATTCCTCTGGAAGCAAGCGGCGCCCGGCGACAAGGTGGCCTAGCAAGGCGGCGGACGGCCGTGCGGCGACCACGAACAGCTCGCGTGACGATAGCGGGTGGCCGCGGACGGCTCGCGTGGCGGTGGCACGGGGAGTAGGGCGGCGGCGGCGGGGGCCGAGTGGGCAGGGCCAAGCGTTTTCCTCTCCTTCGCTGTCTCTGGAAGAGGCGCGACGGGTGCGAGGGTGGTTGGGCAGCGGCATATAGTGTTTTCTAACCGTTTCCTGAGCTAAAAACAGAGGAAACAAGAGGGAACGCTTGCATAGCGTGTCCCTCCCACTACACCGATGCAGTGAAAATTTTTGTAACCACATACTACAAGGAGCCATACAAGCCCCCGGTGCAGACAGCCTAAGGCTATCCGCACTCGTCACACTCTATTTTCATCCTCTAATATTCTGTCCTGATCATCGAGATTTTCTCATCTATAACAATTTCCCTCGCACCAGTCATACTTTATATTTCATCCTCTATACCAACTACTCTATATTTTATTCAACATTTGCAACTACTATCTTCTCTCCTCTTCTTTTTCTTTCTTTTTTTCTCTTCTTTCCCTTTTACAATATAGTTTAGTTATACAACTTTTGAACTAAACATTTTGTTTTCTTTGTACTCTTTCTCGTCTCTTTTTTCCCTTTTCACTCTTCTCATCCCCTCCCCTCTTCATATCCGGTGCTCTCGCACAAGGCTCGCTCTTACCCCTCTCCATCCCTCGGGGCAGCGGCGGCAGGCCTAGGCGCGCGCGGGGGACGGCGGCGGCGGAAGACGAAGGGATGCGTGTGGCGGTGCAGGACAACGAGAGGAGATGAGGTGCTGTGATGGATTAATGTCTGTGCGTTGCTACGGGTAAAGGGGACTTCGCGAGCGAAAGCGCACATGACCTTGGATGCTAGCGATTGTACATCTGATTAAGGGCATGACAATGAAGATATCACCGTAGACGCCGTACCCGGAATAACAACGAAACGACGATGGGGATGCGAGCGACGCGAGAAAGATGAACAGGTGTGTGCGGTGGTGCGGGACGGCGGAGGAGACGGGATACTACATGCTGGTGATGCTACATCATGATTTTTTTCTAAATATATTTGAAGGATGGTGGGTTGATTTTTGTTAAATATTAGATTTTTTTGTAAAATTATGGCGTATACTTGAATCAATTTTTACTTTATTATTATAGTGATTAAGTTGGAATAGATACGTACTGAAATCTCATTTACAATCTTTCAAACCTGATAAATGTGATTTTGCATATTTTCAATGAATAGGCAATTTGCTCGTGTAGTGGGCTTGACACTAGTATGGCTCCTCGATGCTAAAAAAAACGTAGTATTGCTCCTCTTCTCTATTACCTTGCACGTTAACTTTCATTTTTTTTTCTGCATCCTTTTGGTGTAACAGTCATGATTATCTAATCTAAAAATAGTTAGTGAAATCGATGGCATTGTCAATCATGTTTATACTTTGATGAATTTATCTTGACAATGTTCGCTTGCTCCTACGGCCTACGGGCACCAAATCAGGCACTCAACAGTCAGCAGTGCGCCCCCAACCAAGCTCCATCTACATACCGTACTACTCTGTGGTAGAGGAAGAGGAGATGGCGGAGATGCGGTTGGAGCGGCGGGCGTACGCGCGGGTGGGGCTCTTGGGTAACCCCAGCGACCTATACGGCGGCAGGGCGCTATCCTTCGCCATCGCCGACTTCTCCGCCACCGTTCTCCTCCGCCCTTCGCCCGAGCTGCTCATCCAGCCTCACCCGCACCACGACCTCGTCGCCTTCCCTCCCTCCCCAACCTCGTAAGCTAACCCCCTATCTTCTCTTTCTTGCTATCAATCCATGTATACGTCTATTCTTCAGTTCCATTAGTAGAGATTCACATTCAGCTGGAGGATTGTTGTTGTTGGGTCCCTAAACATGGATAGGGGTATGGACTTTCCAATTCATGAAACTTATAGACATCATTTATACAACCAAAATAACAAGACAAGAGAGCAAGCGGCAAGAGTTTTTTATCTGATTACTAGAAGCTGCAGCAGTGCTTACCTTACCTCCGAGGAGTTGATCCAGATGGAGGAATAATAGTCTTCAACTGAATTACTCTTCTGCCGCCTTAGTTCATGGTACTTACAATCTAATGCTTCACGGCACACTAGCTGACTAGCAGACAGGCAGTAAGTCAAGAATAATTGCTTCCTCTTCTTTTCCACCACCTTCCCACCTTTTCTGAAGATAAGAAGAATCCTTTTCTTTTCTTCTCAGAATTGCTTCATATTGAACTGATGGAGTCAGTCAATTGCTTGTGCTGTGGGATTTGTTTTGATTCGATTCCAGAAGACACAATTAAGGAATGTGTTCTCGTGTTTTTTTTTTTGTCTTACTAGGCCTCTTTTGGCCAAATATCATGTGGCATTTAAATCGTATAACCATGCCATCCAGCCTCACACGCACTATCTTTCATTCCATTCTCTCCTGCTGATGACATATCATAAGCTCTATCTATCATTCATCTCTTCACCCATAGCCAGGGGCAAGACAATCATGCATGATTTTAATTACATCCTGCAGTGGATCAATCACTGTGATTTTTTCAAGTAAACCCAAACATATAATGTGTTTGTACATCTCTCTTACGTTTACAGTTTCGATCCATGGAATCCATGTGTACTGAACAGGAACAAGTTGCACAGTGATATATTTATTTTTTGATATGAACTGTAACTTCAGAACACCCTGTGTCTTGTATGCTAAAATAGAATAAAGATTACAATACAGAAAACATGTTTTTTTCCTGAAAAAAATTGGCAGAGGGCGATTTCTTCTTTAACTATTTCAATGTAAATGAGACCTATCTTCCTAATACGAACAGTGTGAGCCTTGTATTGTTGTCAAGGTCTCAAGGCAACTTTCCTGTTTACTCTTTTTGGAGAAGGTGTCCTGATGGTGTCTGATGGGATCCTTCCCAGCCTTGATGGTGTCCTGATCTCTGTTACAGATGAACTACACTTTTGATGGTGTCCTGGTCTCTGTTACAGATGAGTGAGTTTCGGTCTAGGGTCAAGTTCTGTTCAGAGAGAGAGAGAGGGAGGGAGCTCTCCTGCGTGTTTGAGAATTTTTTTTTTTGGGAGAAGGTGTGGCATTCAAAGGCAAAACAATTGAATCAGGTTCTGTTTTGGCTAAGAAGAAAAATGGTCAGAGACAGATATTACGGAAACATCAAGGAACTTAACTACGCCTTTACCATTATTTACAAAAATAGTTTGTGTCAGTACTAATTCCTTTTCCTTTTTGTTTAGGCAAGTCGTTTGGAAAGTGAAGGATATTATGGAGGCGTTCGGCTGCTGATGGCTATCTGTAAAGTTTTCTACAATCATTGTATTCAAAATAATATCAGTCTAAAAGCTGAAAATTTCACCTTATCATACGATACTGATATTCCTCGGCAGGTAACCAATCGGAATCCACTTCCTTTGTTCGCCTCTTTTAGTCCCGTTGCATATTGACCGCTTTTGTTTCCTGTGATCTTATTATTTGTGGTAGCTGGAGAAAAGATATCATTGTCCTTAAAAACTGGTGAAATAAAACAATTTAGCAATATTTTCCTGAAGCGCTGTAGATTACTCCTAGCTGTAACATGTTCTTGATATGCTCGTGAGTTGGAGATTAATGCATATTATCTTGACTTCTTTGTTGTGTAGGCGGGGCTATCTGGTTCAAGCGCGATCATTTGTGCTGCTCTAAGCTGCCTTATTGATTTCTACAATGTCAGGCATTTGATAAAATTTGAATTGAGACCTAATCTGATTCTCGGCGCTGAGAAGGAGCTTGGGATAATGGCTTGATGGTGACGAGTCTATAATATCATGTATGAAGGAAGTAGCGCAGCTAGCGCTTGATGGCCACAGGGCTTTGCTGCAGAAGGATTATACTGAGCTTGCGAAGCTTATGAATAGGAACTTTGATCTGCGAAGGTAAGATTTATGTGCCTGCTAGCTGAGCACATGCTTTTGGAATGCAAATTGAGTTGGCAAGGCCGTAAGACTGAGTCGTCTTATGTGGTAATTGGCTATGTGTGTAGGGAAATGTTTGGGGATGATGTACTTGGTTCAGTGAACATAAAGATGGTGGAGGTGGCACGCAGCGTGGGCGCGTCATCCAAATTCACTGGTAGCGGGGGCGCAGTGGTTGCGTTGTGCCCAGATGGGGAAGCGCAGGCGGAGCTTCTCTACAAGGCTTGCCAGGAGGCCGGCTTTGTGGTACAGCAGATTAAAGTTGCACCGTCAGCGCTGTCAGACGAGGAGCTGACAAGCTTCAAGTTGGGCGATGGATGAGCGGTTGAAGCTAATTAATGTTCCGTTTTTGGAGGTAAACAAAACGAAACAATATATAAGTAAGTTGCTTCATTTGTCAGGTTATGTGTGATGGTATGTGTTGGTTTTTTACTTGATGCCATGTATGATGGATGGATAGTGGACAAGGCAAGGCAATGGGTTTCGATTTTTTTTAAAAAAAAAGAAATTGCCGTGGGTGCCAATGTGGCCGAATGCGGTGTATTTATTTGTATATAATAAAACATGTGCTTGCATTGCATGGTACGATAGGATTGAGATGGAGCAGATTAGATTATTAGAGCTGAGCAAAGGTAACAAAGTAGCTTGACCTAGTTGATGCCTTGCTAATATGTGACTTGCTGTCGTCGTCAGGGCCGGTGCACGGCGGTGGCGGAGAGCATGTCGCGATGGGGAGGGAGGCCATGGATAATGCCAAGGCCTCTGCTTGCATTGCATCGCCTGCGGCTGCTCCTGCAGCTATCCTTGTTGACAGCGATATATTTAGTCAAATTCAACTCAAGCTAGCTAAGAGAAATACGAACGAATTGTTGTGTTGTCTTGGATTAATTGACGACATACGATCCATCGATAATGAAAATTTTCCGTTCCCTTCCCTTGATAATATCACTTGCATATCTATACAAATTATCAGAGTATATGGGCCTGTTTTGCGCTTGTTTATTGAGATGGGCCTGGTCCTGGGCCCTTGTTTATTGAGATGGGCCTGGTCCTGGGCCCTTGTTTATTGAGATGGGCCTGGTCCTGGGCCCTTTAGGCCTAGACTAGTCGTCTTCCTCCTTCCGTCGTTTGCCGCGCCGCCGCCGTTGCAGCAACGAGAGAGCATGGCGGCGCCGCTCCTCTTCTACGATCTCAGCCTTCTCCCATCCTCAGGATCCTCCTCCGGCGGTGGCGGTAGCGGTGGCGATGGCAACTCAACCCCCTCCTCCCGCCTCCAACTCTTGGCCGCCACGGCCCGCGCTCTCGAGCTCGGCTACGCCGCCGTCGCTCTCGACCACCCCCACCGTGGCCTCCTCTCCGACTCCAACCGCTGCCACACCGATCCTTTCCCACACCTCTCTACTCTCCCGCTCCCATCCTCCGCCGCTCTCCATCGCCGCCGACTGTCCTCCCCAGCCTCCGAGCCCTTCCGCCAGTACACCCGCATCACCCTCTCCGTCGACTCCACTGCCGCCGCCGCTTCCGTCCTCGCCCCCTCCGCCGCCCGCCTCCTCCGCACCTACGACATCGTCGCAGCCCGCCCCCTCACCCAGGCCGCCTTCGACCATCTCTGCCAGGCTCCCCTCTCTGCCCAACACCTTGATCTCATCTCCATCGACTTCTCCTCCCACACTAAGCTGCCCTTCCGCATCAAGCTCCCCATGCTCAAGCTTGCGCTGCAAAAGGGGCTGCATTTTGAGATTGCCTACTCCCCGCTCATTTCTACAGATATCGTTGCAAAGAGAAACCTCCTAGCCGAAGCCAAGGTGGATTATTCCTCTCCTGCCCAACCAAACAATGCTTCCCATTTGTGCTAACACCTGGCTCAACTTTTATATCTAACAACAATGCATTCTATTTTCAGCTCTTAGTGGACTGGACTAAAGGAAAGAATCTCATCATCTCGAGCGCTGCCCATTCTGCTTCCCAGCTCAGAGGGCCCTATGATGTCATCAATCTATCTGCTTATTTGCTTGGCCTTCCCGTCAACCGAGCAAAAGCTGCTATCTCCACAAACTGCAGGTTAATTCTTCATTTGCCAAGCACCTTGATTCAGAAATCACGATAGCTTGTGGCATGCATAACATACTGACCCCTTTACTTCCCGCTCGAATATGCATTGTCTTTCAGTGACCCTTAACGAAGGAGCATCTTCTAGTGTCCTTAAATAGCAGCATTTTGTTTTGTTTAGTTTCAGGTTCCTGATTGTAACCAGCCATTCTGTCAAATTATGTTACCTACTTTCTATTTTGAATGGCACCAGATGTTGCTTGAATTGTGATGTGATACTGTGTCATTTGCTCATTGCCAGGTCACTTGTTTTGAAGGCTCTGAGGAAGAAACATTTCTACAAAGAAACAATTAGAGTCGACAGACTTTTACCAAATGAACAGTTGACTTCAACAAAATTCAAGCTCGTTGATTGGATTGCTTGGAATTCTGTATCATCTGAAGGAGGGGTAAATCAGCTGGACCTTATTCCAACTTTGATGAACTTCCTGGTTCACCCATACACAAAGAACCTCACAATTCTGTATTTGCTAAACTGTCAGAACAGTCTACTGATCAAGAACAAATCCCACCCCAAACCCAAGAAGAGACATTACAAGTTGACATAAATGAAGTTCTAGTAGATTGTGGCCAGTCTATCTTGCCAACATCTTTCAATTGTCAAACTGCTGTTATTGAGAAGGCCGGAAATAGTAAAGTTGTTCTGGATCCTTTTGGACAGGTTGATGCAGGTTGTTCTGCTAATCCAAAAGGCGTAGTGAAGCAGGTTGAATTTGTGCACGATGCAATGGAAGTAGATGCAGCAGAATCACGCACGCCAAACCTCACTGCGGGTGACAATATCCCTAAAACTTCTGGTACTAGTATCATGTTAGCATGTTCTGCTCTTCCCCATGGTCTAGGCCTTTCTGGTCCTGGTCCTGAGGATCAGGGTCCATGCCAATCTACTGAAATCCTAGCTAATGCTAAATCTTGTACAAAATATCACACTGATTGCTCCTGCGGTGAGAGGGAGAAAATCTTACTGGACCATGAGATTCCTTCCGGTTCCGTTGTTTGCACTGAGGACAAGGATTTGAACCAGTCTAGTGGCATGCAAGGTGATGCTGAGGCTTGCAGAGGTACTTCAGAACCAGTGGAGTTGCCCCCAAGTGGGGTAGATGACGAGGCACCATTGGATCTTGCATTTTACTCGACTCATAAAATACACAGGAATATTATAATTCAAAGGAAAGTTATGGAGGGGAAAATAGAGCGAAGTATGGATGAAAACATGGAACGAACTGCAGAAAATGAAACAAAATTCATTGACGGAATAACAAAATCATCTACTTCAGTGGAACCTGCATTCCATGTTCAGGAGATCAGCTCTACTAGTTATGAAAGAAGCAGTAACACAAGTTGTGAAAATGATGAGCTGAAAGAACAAAACTGTGAGGAAACAAATGCTTCTTTGGAGAAAAGTGTTGCTAAAACACATGAGCTACTACTAACACTTTCTTGTCCCAGTAGTAAGGTTGAGATTTCCACAATCAAATCAGGTACGATATGATGTGCAAATGCTAAATACTCTATTTTGCAAACGTTCTACATCTTTCTGCTCTTTACTATTCAGAATTTCTTTTGACCAGTTACAGTGAATACTATATTTTTGTGACACACACTATCCCTTTTCTGTTAATGGATTTATGATCTATGTTACCTAGTTCTGGGAGATGATACAATGGGTTTGCATTATCTTTCTTTTGTTAAGGTAAAGGCAATTGGAAGGATAATTTTTTGTTCCTTGCTTCCTGTACATATTACAATTTAGATCAAAATGAGCTAAAGTTTCTCTTAGGGGATTTTATTTTATAGAAAACGAAAAATAAGTTGACTATCTGTTTTATTTTATAGAAAACGAAAAATAAGTTGACTATCTTCCAAACAAGTTTAAAGTATTTGTTGCTTTTGCAGAAAAGCGAAGACGTAAACTAAGGTCATACTGTCCAGCTTATGTTCCTTTCTTGGGCTTCCTTAGGTCTGTGCATTTCAAGAAGAAAATATGCAAAGTAAGAGGACTGATCAAACGCACATAAGGTTTTATTTCACTTGGACAGGAATGTGCTGGACAACACTAACTTATGTTAGTGCTGAATCCAGCCTATGCTAGACAGTGCTAACTTAATGCTTCATTGCCTGTGAATTGTGGTTTCATATATTCATGTTGAAAAAAATAGGTATTGTTCCTATATCTTCATCATAAGATGCTTACACTAATGAATTCTATAATTGTGAACGTTAGTGTATGCATGTGCAACTAAAAGAAAATCCACTGGAAAGCATTTCCATGTCTAGGCCTCTAACCTGGAAATAGCTTCACGTAGCACCTCAATTGGAGCACCTTCTTCCCTCTCTTAACTGAGAAGAAACTTGCACCTGAGATCTTGTATGGCCACTTTGTCAATATTGAGATTCTTTGGCTTTGTTGGCTTTCTGAAGTAGCATCAAGTTATCTCTACTCTTCCTGCTATCCTCTTTAACTAGGAAAACCAGTGTAGTAAATTAGCACTGGTAACCTCTTCAAATATTCATAGTCATATGCTTTATAGTGACTGCGTTGAAATCATATGAAGCAATGGTACTAAAACCACATCTATTGCATTTAGACAAAAGTAGTGTCATTATAGTACTTTGAACCTTCGAAACTATAAACTGGTGTAAACAAACATTCTATTCTATCATATCCAGCATAACAAATCAATTACAAGATGAATAAGTTATGTTGTTTTCAAATGCCTTATGTTACGATTAAGTTGGATGTGTATATTTCTATTTTCTCTCGTTTCTGTTTTGCATTGTATTGATGTAGTTTTCATGATAACTTGAACCGATAACAATTTTCTCTTTAAGATACAGTATTGGAAGGAAACAGGGAGTATAGAGAAAGTATAGTAAGGCTCTGTTTGCATTGCTGTGGCTTTTCAAAAGCACTTATTTCTAGATTTTGGACACAGTTGTTGGTTCAGGGCTTTCTTTTTGGAGGTGTAACTGCAAAATCTGACTTGGATTGGTAAAAGGTTCCTCGTTAACTAATTCGATTTCACCGGACAGCACATCAACCATAAAATTGCTATCATCCTAAATTTCTAATGAATTTGATTTGAAAAGGTTTTAGAGACCAGAATCGTGATAAAAGGCATAGACCACCACTGCACCTGTAGGAAGATGGGGGCAGAACCAAAATCTTTTCTCCATATCATGCATCCCACCAGAATGAGATGTCTTATCAGCCTTCATCTTTGTGGTCTCCGGCTGAAGTTTATGACAGTTGAAATGATCTGCCGATTATTCTTAACTGTACATTGCAGATGAATAGTGATTCACAGTTTACATTAAGCATCCAATTGGAGTTAATTTAGTAGATTCTGAACTTCTTCAATACCAATTATTTGCATAGTTGCATATCTACCTAGTCTCTAGTCTGTTGTTAAGTTCTTCATAAACATCAACTAAACAATCATTGCATCGCCACTCATGCTATAGTGGTGTGACTATTTTTATAGTTGACCTAGTAGAAGAAAAGGAAAATCTAGGAGAACTGCACACTATCCTATTAGTTCCACTTGTTTTCATTATCTTACATGAATGATGCATTGACTTGTTGCTTGACAAAGAGGCATTGCCTCAGTGAAATTCTGTTTTTTTTTCCTCTCAATGCGCCAAAGTGCTAATTGTTTAACTTATGTGGCTATTTTGCCATCTTGAAACTGATGCAGGTTATGTCTAGAAGGAAGCCGTAAGAACTGTGGTGTACACAATACAAGCAATTTGGCACATGTCAAAGGCTAATCGATCTATGGTGCCCTTTGACTTTATCTTGTCGGTTGGCTAAGGCCACTTGAAGTCGTCATGGTATCAGGCAATGTCAAGGAGGCACACTATTCTTTTTAGTGGGCTACTGTAGGAATTCATGAGAGGGTGTTGCCACAATAGGAGCAGGGAGTGCTGTGATTGGTTGAACGGCACTCCAGTGATGTTACCAACCAATTGCCAACTGAAAACAGCGTCCTGGGTCTATAGCTGCAGACTTGTGTCCAATAGTTGTTGAAACAAAGACTTGTTCTTTGTGGGGCGTCTTGTAGGTGCATTGTTCAAAGGGGGTATCATATCATTTCTTCCTCTCCCACTAAAAATCTTGGGAGATGTCACTTCTGATTTTGGAAGCTTGTCATAGGAGCTAGTGCACGCTGATGGACGACTTGGGAGGGACAGAGTCTTGTCAAGGGCTACTTTTGCGTTTATATAATCGTGGTCATCATCCGGTGAGCTTCCTTTGCATTATCTTTTTTTTTCTCAAATCTGGATATCAACAACTAAACTGCATCGATTGCTTACATTTGCCTTAGTAGTGTCCATGCATATCACATATTCTTCTGTGATTAGGAAATGATGAGGAATATAATGTTAGAATCAGGCAAATATTTGGCATGTTAATTCCCCAGAACCTGGTTGGACCCAGACATCTAGTGGTAGGTCCTTTTTCCCTTTTGTTGAGGTGTGGTCAATTGCAAGTTGAGCATATGGTACCTACCTGTCCTGGTGTACAACAGCACATGGCATATGTGGGAGTATCGGTCGTATAAGGATCATAAAAAAGGTTGGAGATATCGCCAACTTACTCATGTCTCCTTGAATCGTGGGCACTATTGCCGTCCTTGATCGTTTGCGATTGCCTGCTGTGGTGTTGCCGCTGTGTTCACAATCTACGGAGATTCTCCCCGCCCCTTGTCAGGACACGAAAGATGCATTTGCGCTTTTGGTGGCTGCTGCATATACTGACCGAGCCAATTCGCTAATTGGTACGTGCTCTGCTGCATATGTAACATGGAGAATTCCTGCCTGCATTGCGTGTCTGTCATGTACGTGTAGGTAGATAGTGCACACCGGAAATTCAGTAAAGCTGCGAGCGCATACGGCGTTCATTGTATGCGCACCAGCTTACATTGGTTAGGTTGTGGCAGCAACACCATCCCCCATTATCCCACACGCTTTCATTTGTCTCCGGTCTGGCCTCGTGTTTTTGTTCAAGTCTATATATGCTATATATAAAACCTACCCAAGAGATCGAAGAGGGAAAGGGAAGCATCAACTCAACGGGGCCTGCCGCCTGTCACTTATTGTCTAGTGCAGTGAAGCAAGCTGCATGCAGGCAGCCATATGTATCATCAGAACAACCACCAGTACTGGGGGGGAGGAGGAGGCGTCGACGGCCATGATGTCAGCTGTGACGCCGCCGCCATGATCTTCTCCTCTCGACCAGACACCTGCGTGCTAACGGGGGAGGAGCGTTCCTGCCGCGCCGCCGTCGAGCTACATGCTCCCTCCTCCCCTGCTTGTAGCTCGTCAACCCACCAGCCACAGCCAGCAGACCGCCATGGCTGCTGCAGCAACGACGTCTCCGTTTTTGAGCACGGGAGACCGCGACAGGGACATGGAGGAGGCAGAGCAACGGGTGGCGGTGGTGGCGCCGCCACCGGGGAGGTACAGCGCGGAGGAGCGGCGGGAGCGCATCGACAAGTACAGGAGCAAGCGCAACCAGCGCAACTTCCAAAAGAAGATCACGGTCCGTTTTTGTTCAAGTCTATGCATGCTCTATTGTGTGTAGTGTTGCAGATATTGGTTTCAGCTGCAGGCAACAGTATGCTTGCAGGAAGACGCTTGCCGACAGCCGGCCCAGGGTGAAGGGTCGCTTCGCGCGCAACGCCGGCGATTACACGGAGGCGGATGTCCATGCCGCATCATCATCACTGCCGGAGCCGGCTGAGTGGCAGCAGGAGGCGCTGGTGGCTACTACGGACCTGCCTGCCGGCATCGTCCTCTACGGCGGTGACGACGACGATGACGACGACATGCTGGCAGCCTACCTTGGCGTCTCCTCCATCAGCCTCTATTCCGGCTCCCCCTCCGCCTCTACTACTCATCTGCCTCACCACCATGGGCATCCCTACAGCTGCCAGCCCTAGAATACCTTATGGTCGCTTTGATTTGGCTCTTCCTTTCAGCTTAATTAATTTCCTAATTGCGCGCTAGCTACCTGTATACGAGATCGATTGCCCTCGTTCATCGAGTTGCTTTCAGCTGCCCTCCTATGTCGTCGCACTCATCTAATATAACGACCCATCTCATAGATCATCTTACTGTGCATGGTTAGATGTGTGTTCCTTTTAACCCAACTATATGAACTTTTTCTTACAGCTGTTTGCAAATAAATATAAATGACTTCAAATAGAAAAGTTTCAAATACAAAGTGTTAGATGCAAATCATGGCCAACACCCTGCAAAGTGCTAGCACGCACGCGCGCAAATGAATCTCCTCGCTGAGGCCCTGCGCCCAAACCGCTCAGACTATGTTGGCAAACCGGTCAGACCGGATTGCACAGGGAAACCAAAACCTAAAACCATAAGCTCGGGAGGGACCCAGCTAGTCGAAGCTTGTGAAGCTAGGGCTCTGTGAAGCAAAAGGCCGGGGTTAAATATTACGGTTTGGAGATAAAAAAAAGAGTAAAGATACTTATATTTGATCGATTGGACCACTTCAACTTCACCCCGAGCAAGAATGATGATGTTGTTAGCGGAAACATCTTGATAACTTGGCAGAATATGTCGACCTCCTCCATGGCCACTCCTGGATATATATGGTGGGATGAGAATGTGATCTTCAACGAACTGATGCATCCGGCCCAGGCGTGGGGTCGGCGAGGCCCAACAAATTAAGGTTACCCGGACCCCAACAGTTCTTAGACACTCCCACTCGAGGAAAGGTCCAATCACCCCAAAAGACTAGTCTGATAGGGGAAGGTGGCTCTCCCTTTTATGATGGCTTCATCCTCCTTCGCTAAGCAAGGTGAGATAATTCGGACGTGCACAGCTGCCGCCTACACTGTCGTGCGCGTGGCCAAACCGCTTTGCACACGGCTGCCGCCTACACTGTCGTGCGCCTGGCCAAACCATGCTCCCGCTGGACCACGACATGCCGCCTACAATGTCGTGCACCTGGCCAAACCGTCTCACGGCTGCCGCCTGGCTAAATCGTGTCCTAGGATGTCCTCATCACAAACTCACCATCAATAAGTTCATGATCAAGAAATAGGAGTTGGGCCATGCCAGAGAGATAATTTAATTTGTTAGAGTATGTTTTATCCATGTGCCTATGGTTGTTGTAATGAACAATTAACTTAAGTACTTTTCAATGCGATGTTCGACTACCAATTTATGTTATTGGTCATGTAATGTGTTTGGTTTGATTTTCTTTTTATTTTTGTCAAATAAAAATACTATTCCAACCAGCTTAATGAGCTGGTTAATCGTAAACATATTCTAATTGGCTCAGATGTAGTACTATATTTTAGTTTTGATTATCAATACCTCTTTAAATATTTTATATCAAAGTGGTATAGCAGGATTCATCCTCCAACGGTAGTTTTAAAATATGGTATTGCATCGATGAAGGCGTCCATGGCCGTGGAGGCTATGGTGCACCGTCTCGTGGAGGCCGCGTCAAGAGCAGCAGTAGTGAGGGAAGCCTTCCTCAGTAGCGTGGCTACGGCCAGATCCATGGCACGGGCATCCAAGGAGAGGGATCTGGGTTTATAGAGGCGCTTGCCTTGGGGACTGGGGAACGAAGGGAGAAAGAGGATGAGTGGCCGGTGATCTTTGGCGTCTATGGCACAATCACGGGAGAGAGAGCATTGAGCAGGCAAGAAGGGTGCTACAAGCACTGCACGCCGCATGCAGTGGGTGCCCTCGCTTTCTTTGTCATAGAGTCACTTGTTTTGAAAAGAGGGAACAATGAGATTAGGAGGGAGAGGGAGAGTTAGAGGGAGAAAGAGTAGGGAGGGTGGCTTGGAGATGACGCTACTTTGTGGTGCGTGGTCCCACCCACATCAGTAAGAACAAGAGGGTGAGGAAGTGGTGTAGCTTCCCAACGGCCAAGATGGGTTGGACACGGTCCGGTTGCTGGAATGGGCTGAGGCAAAAGAAAACGAGAGAGTAGTAGTTGGACAGGTTCTGGAGAATAGATAAGGCAGGAAGAGAGTTTTTTTATTTGGGCCGAGCTATTTGGGATGGGGCAGCTCGGATGTGTGTCTGTGTGTGCCACACCAGACTTTAGGCAGTCGTATTGTGGCGTTGTTTTAGTTGGCCATACTTGCGGCGCTGCCGGAGCTATGACATGAAAATATACGGCGGTATCCAAACGAGCCCTTACTTCATGATAGTATTAGCACATGAGAACTAAAAAGACCCAAATCACAAATGCATTGCTGGTTTAGTAATTTAAATTCACATATTTTATTTACTAATATTCAAAATTAAGGAAGAAGTAGATGGCTACGCTTATGTTTGATCAAGTTTCAATAATGATGCACACAATGCAAATAAAAAACTTTCAGAAGGGATTTAAAATTTTGTAGAGAAGGCAGGTGAGGGGAACGGGAAAATCGAGGGAGAAGGCTCGCGAGAGAGAACGCAGGTGAGGCGGGTTACAGACAAATGAGAGAGAAGAGAGATGAAATAATAACACAGGGAAGGGATAAGATCGAAATGACTTGGCACTTAAAAACCGCTAAGAAAAGTACCAAAACCGCCAAGGAAATGATTCTTGGCAGCCGCCTACCAAGCAAAATGCACCAAGAATAGAGAGCTAAGGAAATTCGATTACCTTGGCTTCCAGCTGCCAAGGATCATTTCCTTGACAGTTTGGCCGCCAAGAAATCTAGGAATATAGCAAAATCTACAAAGCGCCAAGAAAATGTTCTAAACGCCAAGTAAACAGATTTTCTTGGCGGCTGACAACGGCCAAGGAAAGTTATTTACTTGGCGGCCCTCAGCTACCGTATGAGTAAATGAACTTAAGACATAAACACTTAAATCTATATGGAAAACAAGCATGTAATGTGCTTAGCAAGCATTTTCTTGGCTGCCGACCGCTAAGGAAATGCACCATGTTCTTGGCACCCCTACGAATTCGTCAAGGTAATGCACTATGTTCTTGGCAACTCCGCGAACTTGCCAAGGTAATATTATACTATATTCTTGGTAGCTCAGAGAATTCGTCAAGGTAATTCATTATTTCCTTGGCGTTTCTCGTCGCCCGCCAAGGTATAAATGTTTCCTTGGCTGTTTACTAATCCTGCCAAGAAAACTGCACTTGGCTTTGTGGTCTAATTCTGGCCGCCAAGGCAAAAACCAGTTTGGTGTAGTGTATCTAATCGGCGGCCCACGAGTTTTTTCGGGGGATTTGCTGGGACAACCCGTGGGGTACGGTGAGGCGGTAAAGCATTTTAAGAAGTTGATTTCTGAGGGCAACTCGTTGAATGGGCCACTCCTAGAAATCCAAGAACTTTTTAGGAGCAGCTCACACCACAAGCCATTTGTGAAAATATTTGTGAAAATGAATCTTATTTTTGTCGGCAAGCTACCCCTAAAAATGAACCTGGTTTTTAGGACGGCTCACACCTGCACTTGGATATCTATTTCTAGAAGTGGGTTGGTTCCTTCAGGGCACCAGGGGTGGATGGAATCTTGATCTGCCACTAACAAACAAACGTTTCTACAAGTGCTAGTTTTCAAATAAGTGACGTCATGTAGTACTATATTTTAGTTTTGATTATCAATACCTCTTTAAATATTTTATATCAAAGTGGTATAGCAGGATTCATCCTCCAACGGTAGTTTTAAAATATGGTATTGCATCGATGATGCAATATATGGTACGGCACATGTGCTAAGTCGAGAACTCAAACCATGATGCACAGGTTTTACCACAAGAAATCTTATCAACTGACCTACAATAAACAACTTAAATTTGTTGTATTTTAAATTTTAAATTATTAATTTATAGTTAAAAAGACCTGAAGATCGGTGGGAGTATATATGACAACGCAAATATCTGATTCGTGGTTAATTAATTATCTCATTAGCTCCTCCGCGCGGGGTCTCTCTCTGTCTCTGTCCTTGAACTGTCACCTGTCTGACCGGGTAACAGTTCGTCATCTCCCTAGCGAAGCAAAGGCTGCCTGGCTCAACTCCGTCCAAATTTAATGAAGTCGTCGCTCCAGAACCCGAGAAAAAATACAGACATGCATGCACAATATACTATTCAATATGGATCTGTACAAGGCAGGCATGGAAACTGCGATGCCCTAGCTAGCTACCCTGCGCATCGTACGTATGTACTTGCACTTAATTATAACACGTAGAGGTAGCTGCTTGCATTGTCCCATCTCTATAAATACAATTTCGGTAATGTTACGCATAGAACACCTCCGATCAGATCGGATGCAACCTCGATGTGATTCATTTACTTTCTTTCTTTTTCTGCACACCGTTTGTCTGTTGAGCCAATTCCTTCAGTGCCATAAAAAAATTTTATGACTTCTCTCAGTGCCATAAAATTTTTTAAAGTTCCTTCAGTGCCATAGAAGTTTTGATTTATTTCTTCAGTACCATTCCGTTCATATTTCAGTCTACTTGCTGTTAAGTGTCATAGGAAAAGACAATTTTACCCCTTGCTCTTCTTCTTCTCTCTCCATCGATCTCCTCTTTCCCTCTTCTCACCTGATGCGGCAGCCTCTCTATTCCTCTATCCTCTCTTCCTCACCTTCCGAAGGCGTGCACCGGCCTCGGCACGGGCGGCCCTGGCGGCGGCGCGGGCAAGCCGGTCCCGGCCTTGGCGCGGGGGCGGTCACAGCCCAGCATCGGCGTGAGCAGACCTCGGCCTCGGCGCAGGCTTGGCCAAGCCGTGTGCGACGCGGCGAGCGTCGGCCCTGCCTCCAGCGCGGGCGAGCTGGACCCGGCGATACGTGGACGAGCGCACCCGGCAGCGAATCGGTGATGCCGATGCGGCCAAGCTGCACGGCGTGGCGAGCCACCCCGGCGAGGCAAGCGCCGGTCCCGACCTCGGCGCCGTGCTGCGGCCTTCAAGAAATGCGACGAGGAGGCCGCACTTCGTCGAGCTCGAGCAACACGACGACACCGTCGTTCGCAGACTCGTTGTACTCTTTACCCGCCTCCTCGCTGAGCTCAAGCAACTAAAGCTCACCGCCGTCCGTAGATCACTGTTTCGCTGTGCTCGTTGCGGGCGAGCTGGGTCAACCGCTCGACCCAATGCGCTGAACCGCTTGTCGTCCGTGATTGAAGATTAAGAACACTGGCTTCCGTGTGAGTGGATACAGGATAGGAGATGTGCTTCTTTTTTTCCTAAACAAAGCTCGTGGGTCCCACTTGACCCAAACCCAAACCTCAGATGCAAACAACGTTTTAAGAGCCATAGGAGAGAGAGCAATGACAGCAAGTCGACCATGACTTGGGAGGGGGTAAATTGTCTTTTCTCATAACACTTAACAGCATATGGATGGAAAGTCTCCATTCCGGCTCCCCCTCCGCCTCTACTACTGATCTGCCTCACCACCATGGGCATCACTACAGCTGCCAGCCCTAGCTAGAATCTGTCTCTTATACACATCTAGATGTGTATAAGAGACAGGGTAACAATCTGTGATCTATAACTGCTGCTGTTCCTAATTTTGGGTGAACGAG
>OAMR01000314.1:886866-900033 GCA_900205405.1 Echinochloa crus-galli
TATTGATCACAGCATGCACGAAGCATTATTATATTGAAGCTAGTAGTCCGTAGAGGTAGCTGCTTGCATTGTCCCATCTCTATAAATACAATTTCGGTAATGTTACGCATAGAACACCTCCGATCAGATCGGATGCAACCTCGATGTGATTCATTTACTTTCTTTCTTTTTCTGCACACCGTTTGTCTGTTGAGCCAATTCCTTCAGTGCCATAAAAAAATTTTATGACTTCTCTCAGTGCCATAAAATTTTTTAAAGTTCCTTCAGTGCCATAGAAGTTTTGATTTATTTCTTCAGTACCATTCCGTTCATATTTCAGTCTACTTGCTGTTAAGTGTCATAGGAAAAGACAATTTTACCCCTTGCTCTTCTTCTTCTCTCTCCATCGATCTCCTCTTTCCCTCTTCTCACCTGATGCGGCAGCCTCTCTATTCCTCTATCCTCTCTTCCTCACCTTCCGAAGGCGTGCACCGGCCTCGGCACGGGCGGCCCTGGCGGCGGCGCGGGCAAGCCGGTCCCGGCCTTGGCGCGGGGGCGGTCACAGCCCAGCATCGGCGTGAGCAGACCTCGGCCTCGGCGCAGGCTTGGCCAAGCCGTGTGCGACGCGGCGAGCGTCGGCCCTGCCTCCAGCGCGGGCGAGCTGGACCCGGCGATACGTGGACGAGCGCACCCGGCAGCGAATCGGTGATGCCGATGCGGCCAAGCTGCACGGCGTGGCGAGCCACCCCGGCGAGGCAAGCGCCGGTCCCGACCTCGGCGCCGTGCTGCGGCCTTCAAGAAATGCGACGAGGAGGCCGCACTTCGTCGAGCTCGAGCAACACGACGACACCGTCGTTCGCAGACTCGTTGTACTCTTTACCCGCCTCCTCGCTGAGCTCAAGCAACTAAAGCTCACCGCCGTCCGTAGATCACTGTTTCGCTGTGCTCGTTGCGGGCGAGCTGGGTCAACCGCTCGACCCAATGCGCTGAACCGCTTGTCGTCCGTGATTGAAGATTAAGAACACTGGCTTCCGTGTGAGTGGATACAGGATAGGAGATGTGCTTCTTTTTTTCCTAAACAAAGCTCGTGGGTCCCACTTGACCCAAACCCAAACCTCAGATGCAAACAACGTTTTAAGAGCCATAGGAGAGAGAGCAATGACAGCAAGTCGACCATGACTTGGGAGGGGGTAAATTGTCTTTTCTCATAACACTTAACAGCATATGGATGGAATCATGAACGGAATGGCACTGAGGGGATAAGTCAAAATTTTTATGGCATTGAAGGAACTTTTAAAAATTTTATGGCACTGAGGAAAGCTATGAAAATTTTTATGGCACTGAGGGAATTGACTCTTGTTTGTTCGACTGTTCCTTCCGCAAGCATCTGTTTCCACCGCTGAGGCCCCGCGCTTCCGCAACCGGTGTGCTGACGTGCTCTGTCCCGGTGACGTGGATCCGCTCCCTTCCTACTCCTCCACCGCCGGGGGCGCCGCGGATCTGCTCCATCCCAGCTTATTGGCCACTGCCATGGGCGCCGCCATCTGATGCCGCAGCCACGCTCTGGCCCAACGCCGTACATCCGCCCTGTCCTTTGCTCGTCCACTGCCGTGGCACTCTCCAGTGGTACAACCCTCTGGAGTCTCACGAACGGAGGTAGGACAGAGGACGGCAGGCCGGCCGTGGAGGTTGAGGTTGAGCACGAGGTGGCTATGCTGAAGGTCCGAGTGTGCTTGTCGAGCTCGAGCTTATGGACATCCATGTCCCGGCGTTAGTGATCAACGAGGGACGAGGTAGGAGAGACTCAAATTGCTTTCGCGAATTTTGGATGTTGCAACAAGTGGATTTTGATGTTGCAATCTAGCTAGTTTTCTATGTGTTGCAATGCGGATGTTGCATATATTTCGCAAACTGCGATGTTGCAATTGTGGTTCTCGTGATGTTGCAATCGTGATTTCACGATGTTGTATGAGTTGTTCTCGGATGTTTTAATAAATAAAATACAGAGTCTTGGTTCTTTCCAGAGAAAAAAGGGATTCAGATCGATTGTTTCACGAAACATCACCATCTATGGCCGAGAAGTTTGTTTTTTTCTAAAAATTCTATTGATCACAGCATGCACGAAGCATTATTATATTGAAGCTAGTAGTCCATGGAATAATAGACACATGCATGTCAAGAAGGAAGAAAAGCAAATGCAAGGGCGCGGCAGCAGTGTGTGTGTGTGTGTCTATATGCAGCTAGCAAATTGAAAAGCTGAAGTTAAGGGTGCATATATGCAGCAACCTCTGCTTCAGTTTTATTGCTCTTGATGAATCTCGATATAAATCGAGAGCAGCCAATTGAAGATTGCATATGTTCTTTCTTTAATGGTATACTGTATGTACAAGTGCAGCCGGAATCCATCCTTGGCTGCAGTGTGCGTCTAGCTTCGTCTCGATATCTACGCTCCCTCACTCTCTGACATATGTTCTTTGTTTCTTTTCTGATGCATATACGTAGTACACATTAATGGAGAAAGAGAGAGGCCGGCGAGAGAAGGGTCAGAGGAATGGATTGGAGATCGATCAAGCCCTAGCTACTTCCATGCATGCATGCATGACGGAATCGATCCTTCTGCTCGCTCGCTTTGCTGCCAGCTAGTAATAGGCCGGTCGGCCTGGAACCCAACTTACATACTCCGCTGCTTTATATCAATGAATGAGTGAGTGACTGCAATCTACATGGCTACATGGCGGGTCACTAGCTTGCTTGCTCACGCAGGAGCACAGTGCCCCTGTAGCAGCAGCAGCAGCTCGCATTCCACTCCAGTATTCACCACTTGTTGGATCGATCGAGATGCCTTCCATGCTGTCTCTGCTAGTACTGTAGGTTCAATACATGATCGAGAATGTGTTTTTTAGGTAACACGTTGTTGGTAATAAGCGTTTTATGCCCGTTACAAGAAAGGTTAAAGGTAGCGGGCAATGTTGAAGTCCATTACTAATAAGATCTGCCCAATCTGGCAACAGTAAGCTCGATACCATTAACTTATTATTGATAATGGATGCCAACAATGACCGTTACTAATGATATTGATAACGGACTTTAACAACGTTCGTTACCAATGTGCACCACATAGGTAACGGACGTTTGATAGCCATTTGATGTCCGTTACCAATGTGGACGTTTGATGCCCATTACCAGTGTAACGAGCATAATGTTTATTATTAATTTTTTGATATTTTCCTTCAACTACGGTAGAGATGGCCATAAGAAATCAGATCGATTGGACTTATGGGGTGTCCTGTAGAAACTAAAATATATTCAAAAATAATTTTTAAAGAAATAAAAAAGATTCAAAAATATTAATATAATAGGATTGTATCCTTCTTCCAAGCACAAGTGATAATGTGGTGTAGTGTTTAGGGTAAGCTTACGTGAACCAATAGGTCTTACCTTCGAAACCGGAGAAGGCAATTACATATTGCGGTAAATTGTCATATGCCTGTTACCAATGATGAGTCATTATATTAGTAACCTAAAAAGGTAAGAGTTGCCATACCCGTTACCAATTAGGGAGTTTTCATATGTAGCGTAACTTGATGGCTGGCATCAAGTAACGAGCTAGTGTAAATTACTGTATATCACCTATATTCATTGAGGCATAGATAAAATTGAACCCAAACTAATCCTTCTATCTATATTAATTCTAAAAATATCAAGCTAGCGCTGCATCTAGCTGGGCTACCTAGTACATACATGTAAGTAGGATACTATATATGTAGTTAATTCCTCCCTCATCATCACCTTATGATGTCGTACCCAATCAGCAATCTTCGTAGACACAAGTTAGGGCATATATATGCTCACCCCTTCGAGTGTCTCATTATATTCCCTGGGGCATACTCTCTCTCTCTCTCTCTCTCTCTCTCTCTCTCTCTCTCCAAACGTAGTGGGCAGACAAACATTGAAAGGCTTCTGTCGATAGTTAAAAGGAAAGAGGTCTAAAGAAGAGGAAATTCAAGAGCCGGCATGAATGTATTCAAGTATCCCATGAATGCAATTGCAGTAGCTAAGGACAGCAGGGAGCAATAAGTATATCCTCCCATCTTGTCCTCCCTCCTATTCCCTTCTACACATTATTCAAGTAACTAGTACCTATCTCGTCCGGCCAGTCATTTATTCCTTTTCTTCCAAGACACATATTTTTATCTGCGAGTAAGAGAGTTTGCAAATACCTAAACACATATCTCACTTTACTATGGTATTTTGCATGAAAGTTTTTCTTATGCAATTTCATAATAGAATTTGGTTTGCAGTGGCATCTCATTGCTTGGCACAAGCGGCTAAGGATTTTTTTTAACCCTGGCAAATGGGTGGCAATCTAGTCTGTGGATTGCATGTCATTAGTATGTTGGTTCTTTTATGATCATATAATTAATAAGGTTTCCCATTTTTTGAATAAATGCTACAAACTTTCTAACATGCAATTGGGTTTTTAGAACACATGGTGTTGTCTTCAGAACTAATCTTGACTGTCATGAACCCATGATCATAGGAAATGCACTTTCTAATTTGAACCCACTAGGTGATTGTTTCATTCCCAGTGCAATGCAAAATATACATGCATATCACTATGTTATTGAACATCAGCAAGCTAATTGTTGAAGTTTTAAAATCTTTAAATATGTTCCTTAGCTTATTTTACTGGCAACGGGGAAATGCTCCCCGCCTGATTTCCATATTAACACTTATATAATGGGCCCTTCCCAACCCAGAATACACATTATGGTAAGAAAGACTGCTCTTTTTCGTTAACAAATTACATAACAAAAGCTGAACACTAAGAGATTGGATATAGTGACGACGTCTTCCCCAGGTAGTCGATGGCACCATAACCTAGCGTCCACGCCCGCTGTAGCCAATGCATAGAAGGTTCTTTCAAAAATGACATCATTAATTCTTGTGCTCCATTCCAGAACTCCCAACAGCAGCATATTTGTGCTTGGGTTATATATGAAAATTAAACAAAATAAATGGGGAGTATCATATAGGCATGAACTTATCAATTTGTAAGGGTTAAAGTTTTGTATAATATGTTCATTTCAGTTTAGTAGGATGAACATGTACGTGATCCAATGCATGCAATGTTGAGTAATTAAACAATTGTCTTGCTAAATTATGAATTAAATAAGTATGACAAACAAAAACTATCATGCAATGTGTATGCGTGCACGCCCCTCGGAAGGGTTGTGCGGTGTGGCTTTGGAGAGTGGGGGTGTTACAACGAGCACGTGCGGTCTTTGTTTCTCTATACAGACCTTCACTCATTGGAGTGAAGACAACCTCCATTATTTATGCTGGTTATGCTCCACCTCCACTAGCAAGGTGGGACTAAAGACGATGTGCATTTCCTCGTGCCCACATGATCTTTGAGATTTATTTTGAAATTTCAGAATTACTAATTAATTAGACATAGCCCATTAATAATTCCAGCATGCAATACATATGAGAGTAAGTAATAATTATGCACCTTGCACCCAGCTGAACTAAAAAAAAAACAAGAAGAAAGTACATATCCCAGGATGAAGCAAGGCAAAAGCAGCCGGCTATTACTTGTAGCAGAGAGCTTGTAATTCTCCTCTGCAACAATTTATTTCGCATGGGCAGTACGTATAGTGGTAAAACTGTAGCCGAGCAGCAGGGCTAGCTGTGGGCGTTCGTTGGTCAAAGAAGATCCACTAACTCGATGGATCTGACCGTTTCTTATCAGCGCTGCGCTGCGCCAATCTGTCTCTAGCTATAGCTTGTCCATCGATCAGCAGGTCTCTGCATGCCCTAGCTAGCTCCTAGGTATAGGTATGTACATACATACACTGTAGTAGCTAGCATTCGTAGTACGTGTGTTGCTCCTGTCGATCGGGGCCGGCCAGCCGCCCTCATCACTCAGCTCGCTCTTCACTGCATCAAATGCGATGGATGCGTTTCTTCCCTACTAGCTAACCCTAGTATTAGTTAGTAGCTGCCCTGCTAGCTGCTGGCCGGCTATCTCTATATAACTGGACGTTGAGGATCGTCATCATCATACCATACCGCGCGCACCACCCATATCCATATATCCCAACAATCCATCAGCTAGCTAGCTAGCCGGCCATTTAGCTCATGCTGCCAGACTGAAGTAGACGATCGAGCTATTCTTAGAACTCAAATATACAGCTAGCTAGGCATATATAGCTGGAGCAGCTAGCAAAAACCTTGATCGGATCAAACTAGCTAGCGTCAGCAGATCGTCAATATATACAAGCAGCAAGCAGATCGAGCAGCTAGGTAGGATGCCTCAGACGCCGTCGACCCGTTGGTGCCCGACGCCGGAGCAGCTGATGATCCTGGAGGAGATGTACCGGAGCGGCGTAAGGACGCCCAACGCGGCGGAGATCCAGCAGATCACGGCGCACCTCGCCTACTACGGCCGCATCGAGGGCAAGAATGTCTTCTACTGGTTCCAGAACCACAAGGCCCGCGAGCGACAGCGTCTCCGCCGACGCCACCTCTGCGCCCGACACCAGCAGCAGGCCGCCGCCGCCGCCGCTCCGGGTGGTGCTCTGCTTCCCCCTCCTGCGGCCGGCGGCACCAGCGCCGGCGGCGTGCATCCGGCGGTGATGCAGCTGCACCACCACCCATACGCAACCTGCTTCACCATGCCCCACCCCCACCTGGTATATATGCAATCTTAACTTCATTGTTTTCCTGCATACATACATAACGACCGAGCACTACGGGAAACCGGCATATGCCGAGTGTCTCTGTCTTTGCCGAGTGTTTAATATCGGGCACTCGGCAAAGACACTCTTTGCCGAGTGTCCACAAGCAGGCTCTCGGCAAACACAAAACACTCGGCAACCATATTCTTTGCCGAGTGCTAGGAAGCCGACACTCGTCAAAGATGCGCTTTGCCGAGTGTCACGCAAGGGACACTCGGCAAATATGCCGCACGTGCTCAGCGCGTGACGCGGCCGCCAACGGTCGTCGGGGGCCGTTTGGGCTGCATCCACTTTGCCGAGTGTAAAGGGAAGACACTCGGCAAAGAACCTCTTTGCCGAGTGTTGCCGATCTAACACTCGGCAACGATGCCGCACGTGCTCAGCGCGTGATACGGCCGGCAACGGCCGTTGGCGGCCGTTGGCGGCCGTTTGGGCTGCACCTACTTTGCCGAGTGTCTCAACCTTGACACTCGGCAAAGCAGTGGCACGTGTCTCGCACGTGCGGCGCGTGCCAACGGCCATTTGGACTGGCACACTTTGCCGAGTGTCACATATGGACACTCGGCAAACATTTAAAAATATTTCTGAAAAAACTTTGAATTCAAACACAAAAGTTTGAAAAAATTGAATACAAGGGTTTTTTGCAGGGATTGAATAGTGGGTTTGCCGAGTGTGTCCAGGTCAACACTCGGTAAACTTCCTCTTTGCCGAGTGCTGTGCTGGCGGCACTCGGCAAACCTTGCGTTTGCCAAGTGTTCCACAGCAAACACTCGGCAAAGTTGGAACCTATGTTTTTAAATTTATGTTTTTGGGCTCCAAACTTTATCAAGTCCCAGTTTAGCTTGGGTCGAGACGCCTTTGACCACATCCTGACAATTTTGGGTGGCCTCCTTCCGGAAGGTCACGGCTTGCCAAAGAACATGTACGCGGCACAGAAACTTCTAAATGCACTTAAGATGCCGTATCAGAAGATACATGCTTGTCCGAATGGATGCATCTTATTTAGGAAAGAATTTGCGGACGCAAAGCAATGTCCGAAGTGCAAGGCTTCTAGATTCGTGGAGATAGTCGGTGCTGATGGTAAGAAGAAGCAAAGCAAAATACCCGTGAATATCCTACGGTACCTTCCACCTATACCGAGGATCCAACGGCTTTACATGACCGAGGACTCCGCGAAACAGATGACATGGCACAAAAGTGGAGTGCGATACAATCCTGATAAGCTCGTACATCCATCCGATGGTGAAGCATGGAAGCACTTTGATGGGATTCATCATGACAAGGCTAGAGAGGCTCGGAATGTGCGTGTTGCGTTGGCAACAGATGGGTTCAACCCGTATGGAATGACGGCTGCCCCATACTCTTGTTGGCCAATGTTTGTGATCCCACTCAATCTCCCCCCCGGTGTCCTATTTCAACGGCAGAACATCTTTTTGTCGTTAATTATTCCTAATTACCCGGGGAAAAATATGAGCGTGTATATGGAGCCTCTTGTTGATGATTTGAACCGTGCTTGGGAGGAAGGTGTATGGACATATGATCGAGCTACAAAAACAAACTTTAAAATGCATGTCTTCTACCAGTACTCCCTGCATGACCATCCGGCGTATGGGATATTCTGCGGCTGGTGTGTCCACGGGAAGTTCCCATGTCCAATATGCAAGGCATCTCTGAAGTTCATCTGGTTGACCAAGGGTGGAAAATATTCATGCTTCGACAAACATCGTCAATTTCTCCCTCTTGAACACGAATTCAGACAAGATATTAAGAACTTCACGAAAGGTGTAAGGGTTCTAGACCCTGCACCACACATGATGACAGGTGCGGATGTTCGTGCAGAGTTAGACGCTCTCGAGGTCGGGGAGGATGGCCGTTTTGTGGGATATGGCGAGCAACATGCCTGGACTCATAAGTTGGGCCTATGGATGCTCCCGTACATGGCAGACCTTCTGCTTCCACATAATATTGATATGATGCACACTGAAAAGAATCTTGCCGAGGCACTTTGGGGTACAATCATGAACATTCCTGATAAAACCAAAGACAATACCAAGGCTAGAGTGGATCAGCAGCGGTTATGCAATAGACCGAAGCTAAATATACCACCTCCCAGGGACGGCAAAACATGGAAAAAACCTAAGGCCGATTTCGTTCTCGATAATGACCAAAAGAGGGAAGTGCTAAGTTGGTTCCAAACATTGAAATTTCCTGATGGGTATGCAGCGAATTTGAAGAGGGGAGTGAACTTAACTACTCTAAGGATCAACGGGCTCAAGAGTCATGACTACCACATATGGCTTGAGCGGCTTCTTCCGGTGATGGTTCGAGGCTATGTCCCCGAGCATGTCTGGCAAGTGCTGGCGGAGTTGAGCAATTTCTTCCGTCAGCTGTGTGCTAAGGAAGTATCGAAGCCCATGCTTGCAGAAATGGAAAAGCTTGCTCCCGTGTTGCTATGCAAGTTGGAGAAGATATTTCCACCGGGCTTTTTCAACCCGATGCAGCATATGATTCTGCACCTTCCGTATGAGGCACGAATGGGAGGGCCTGTGCAGAACCGGTGGTGCTATCCAATTGAAAGATGTCAGAAGGTTCTTCGAACTAAATGCAAAAATAAATGCAAGATTGAAGCATCTATTGCAGAGGCATACATTCTCGAGGAGGTGTCAAACTTCACGACGAAGTATTATGCTGACAACCTTCCTAACGTGCACAATCCACCGCCTCGTTATAATGTTGACGAAGTTGAATCGAACCTCAGCCTTTTCCGAGGGCAACTAGGAAGTGCAAGTGAAGGCACCAACAAAAATTTGACAAATGTAGAGTGGCGCGCTATCATGCTCTATGTGCTCACCAATCTATCCGAAGTTGAGCCATACATGCGGTAAGTTCAGAACGATCTTGTTTTTGAGTACCTAGCCACTATTCTGCATCCAACACTCTTGTTTCTCGTTCATACAGGGAATTTCTTGATCAATTCTGGCGTAATAGGAGGGCTCCTACCCCACACGAAGTTGATGACCTTCTTAAACATGGAAACCCAGATTTTATTTCTTGGTTCAAACGGAAGGTACACTTAATTTCAGTCTTGTCCTAAATTCGACGTTACTGAAGTCGTGTCATTAATATAACAAACTATCCTGGTCGAACTCGCAGGGCCAATCCGATGGGTCTATGGTTGAGACAGATCGCCGATGGTTGTGCGTATAAGGTCAAGTCATTTACCGGATATGACGTGAATGGTTATCGTTTTCGCACAACAAGTCATGAGCAGAGGATGCCCAATCGAAGGACTATAGTCGGTGCTGATGGTAAGAAGAAGCAAAGCAAAATACCCGTGAATATCCTACGGTACCTTCCACCTATACCGAGGATCCAACGGCTTTACATGACCGAGGACTCCGCGAAACAGATGACATGGCACAAAAGTGGAGTGCGATACAATCCTGATAAGCTCGTACATGCATCCGATGGTGAAGCATGGAAGCACTTTGATGGGATTCATCATGACTAGGCTAGAGAGGCTCGGAATGTGCGTGTTGCGTTGGCAACAGATGGGTTCAACCCGTATGGAATGACGGCTGCCCCATACTCTTGTTGGCCAATGTTCGTGATCCCACTCAATCTCCCCCCCGGGCATCGTCTTTCAACGAAGAACATCTTTTTGTCGTTAATTATTCCTAATTACCCGGGGAAAAATATGAGCGTGTATATGGAGCCTCTTGTTGATGATTTGAACCGTGCTTGGGAGGAAGGTGTATGGACATATGATCGAGCTACAAAAACAAACTTTAAAATGCATGTCTTCTACCAGTACTCCCTGCATGACCATCCGGCGTATGGGATATTCTGCGGCTGGTGTGTCCACGGGAAGTTCCCATGTCCAATATGCAAGGCATCTCTGAAGTTCATCTGGTTGACCAAGGGTGGAAAATATTCATGCTTCGACAAACATCGTCAATTTCTCCCTCTTGAACACGAATTCAGACAAGATATCAAGAACTTCACGAAAGGTGTAAGGGTTCTAGACCCTGCACCACACATGATGACAGGTGCGGATGTTCGTGCAGAGTTAGACGCTCTCGAGGTCGGGGAGGATGGCCGTTTTGTGGGATATGGCGAGCAACATGCCTGGACTCATAAGTTGGGCCTATGGATGCTCCCGTACATGGCAGACCTTCTGCTTCCACATAATATTGATATGATGCACACTGAAAAGAATCTTGCCGAGGCACTTTGGGGTACAATCATGAACATTCCTGATAAAACCAAAGACAATACCAAGGCTAGAGTGGATCAGCAGCGGTTATGCAATAGACCGAAGCTAAATATACCACCTCCCAGGGACGGCAAAACATGGAAAAAACCTAAGGCCGATTTCGTTCTCGATAATGACCAAAAGAGGGAAGTGCTAAGTTGGTTCCAAACATTGAAATTTCCTGATGGGTATGCAGCGAATTTGAAGAGGGGAGTGAACTTAACTACTCTAAGGATCAACGGGCTCAAGAGTCATGACTACCACATATGGCTTGAGCGGCTTCTTCCGGTGATGGTTCGAGGCTATGTCCCCGAGCATGTCTGGCAAGTGCTGGCGGAGTTGAGCAATTTCTTCCGTCAGCTGTGTGCTAAGGAAGTATCGAAGCCCATGCTTGCAGAAATGGAAAAGCTTGCTCCCGTGTTGCTATGCAAGTTGGAGAAGATATTTCCACCGGGCTTTTTCAACCCGATGCAGCATATGATTCTGCACCTTCCGTATGAGGCACGAATGGGAGGGCCTGTGCAGAACCGGTGGTGCTATCCAATTGAAAGATGTCAGAAGGTTCTTCGAACTAAATGCAAAAATAAATGCAAGATTGAAGCATCTATTGCAGAGGCATACATTCTCGAGGAGGTGTCAAACTTCACGACGAAGTATTATGCTGACAACCTTCCTAACGTGCACAATCCACCGCCTCGTTATAATGTTGACGAAGTTGAATCGAACCTCAGCCTTTTCCGAGGGCAACTAGGAAGTGCAAGTGAAGGCACCAACAAAAATTTGACAAATGTAGAGTGGCGCGCTATCATGCTCTATGTGCTCACCAATCTATCCGAAGTTGAGCCATACATGCGGTAAGTTCAGAACGATCTTGTTTTCAAGTACCTAGCCACTATTCTGCATCCAACACTCTTGTTTCTCGTTCATACAGGGAATTTCTTGATCAATTCTGGCGTAATAGGAGGGCTCCTACCCCACACGAAGTTGATGACCTTCTTAAACATGGAAACCCAGATTTTATTTCTTGGTTCAAACGGAAGGTACACTTAATTTCAGTCTTGTCCTAAATTCGACGTTACTGAGTCTATGAGTAACGGAAGGTACAAACATGCCTGGTCGAACTCGCAGGGTCAATCCGATGGGTCTATGAGTGTCGAGTTGAGACAAATCGCCGATGGTTGTGCGTATAAGGTCAAGTCATTTACCGGATATGACGTGAATGGTTATCGTTTTCGCACAACAAGTCATGAGCAGAGGATGCCCAATCGAAGGACTACAAGTACCGGAGTCTATACTCCAGGCTCTGATGGGGTCGATTACTATGGGAGACTTGAAGAAATATACGAGCTTAATTTTGGTGGAAGCAAACCTCTTTCTCCTGTTATCTTCAAATGTCATTGGTTTGATCCTTCAGTGGTGAGACGAACCCCTAGTCTTGGGCTAGTCGAAATTCGACAATCATCTGTCTTACCTGGAGATGATGTCTATATAGTGTCTCAACAAGCCACCCAGGTGTATTATTTGTCATACCCGTGCAAAAAGGACAAAAGGCTTGAGGGTTGGGACGTTGTATACAAAGTGTCGCCACGCGGTAAACTACCAGTCCCAAACAATGAAGATTATAACATAGATCCAAACACCTATGATGGAGAGTTCTTCCAAGAAAATGGGCTAGAAGGGTCTTTTGAGATAGACTTAACCCAAGCGGTCGGAATGGATTTAGACTCAGAAATGTTTGTTGACGAGGACACTGGAGATGTGGTTCATAATGCTAAGGAGGTAGAGTTACTAGAGCGATTACAATTAGGCAATGACGAAGACGACGACATTTCTCCGCCTTTGGAGGACGACCATGAACATCTCGAAATGTACGATAGTGATGATGCGACCGTTGATCCAGATAATCCTGATCCGGATGATTATTTCTAATAAAAGTACGTTTATATATTACATCATCTCTGTCTAATAGTTTATGTTGGGTCATATTTCTTATATATTACACGTTTTTCTAATTATTTATGTTTATATGTGAAATCTAATAAATGCATGTTTTTGTTGATTGCAGGTGATTGAACCAAGATGGTTGGTCGGGGCCTGCCCTAGACAAGCCTTTGCCGAGTGCAACACTCGGCAAAGGATGGAGTCTTTACCGAGTGCGACACTCGGCAAAGACCCCGTTAGCACTAACAG
>OAMR01000314.1:900363-911855 GCA_900205405.1 Echinochloa crus-galli
GAACCGAGCGTGGCAGGAGCAGGTATTTGCCTACCTGCAGACCATTGGCCAGCGCGTGGGTGAAGCTCCGCCGCCGCCGACGCCACTAGCGCCTCCACCACGTGTGCCTATTTCTCCCGTGAGTCACTTGAGAACCTTATAATTTCATTTCACAACTTATTTCTTTCGAAAATCTTGTAACACACGCTACTAATCTCTTTTGGGCAGGCTCCTGGCTCGGCGGCGTCGAATGACGCCCCTCAAGAAGAAGACCTTGCGGCGCGGGCGGCTAGAGTGTTGTCGGACCCGGACCCCCTCCTCCTCAGTGAGTTGGCGCCTTTGCGCCCGTTTGGTGACTTATGTTAGAACCTATGTGTTTGTCGAACTGATGGTGATGGTTGTGAACCTATGTGATTGTCAACCTATGTGAAGGTTGACGTATATATATATATAAACTGCCTGTGATGGTTATTATCATATATATGAACTGCCTGTGATGCTTATTATCATATATATTAACTGCCTGTGATGCTATTATAAACTGCCTGTGATGTTTTTGTTGAGGGGTCCTTTTAATGCAATAAATAAATAAAAACAGGGGTAAAATTGATGCTTTGCCGAGTGTAACACTCGGCAAAGAGGTGCTTTGCCAAGTGTATAGGCCTTTACACTCGGCAAACAGGCTGATTCTGTCATTTCTGGAACAGCCTGTGCCGAGTGTGTAGGCTTTTGCCGAGTGTTTGGACCTTAACACTCGGCAAAGAGGCGGCCTTTGCCGAGTGTTATAGACCACACACTCGGCAAAGGCCTGTCCAGGGGGCCGCCCCTAACACGCCTTTGCCGAGTGTCTGGTCCCAACACTCGGCAAACACTTGTGTCTTTGCCGAGTGTTGGCCCGAGACACTCGGCAAAGGCGTGTTAGGGGCGGCCCCCTGGACAGGCCTTTGCCGAGTGCGACACTCGGCAAAGACTCAAGTCTTTGCCGAGTGCGACACTCGGCAAAGACTCCGTTAGCACTAGCAGACGGACGCGAACGTCGCCGCACCGTCCGCGGCCGTCTGTTAGTGCTTTATTTTGCCGAGTGTCGGCTCTTGCACTCGGCAAAGCTTTTGCCGAGTGCCCGATAGATGACACTCGGCAAACAGGCCCTTTGCCGAGTCGGTGTTTGCCGTAACCCCTTTGCCGAGTGGTACACTCGGCAAAGTCTTTGCCGAGTGCTTATGGGCTTTTGCCGAGTGCCTGTCCAAATAAGGGGTTTCCCGTAGTGAAGTACGCAAGCTAGATAGATACTTAATCGATGTCGATCATCAGGGGGGCTGCTACTTGGGGCAGCAGCAGCAGCAGCAGCAGGCGGCGACCCTTCCAGTTCCAGCTGCAGCCGGAGGCAAGGCTACTGCCGCCGCCGGTGCCTATGGAGGAGCTGCTGCTCTTAGCAACAGTAATAATCAGCAGCTGGAGGAGTGGGACCCAGAGACGATGGAGCACTGCAACGCCAACTGCGGTGCAGCATCCGGCGGCAGCTCCGACGAGGGAGGTGGCGCAGGCGCAGCTCTTCAGCTACCGCCATGCTGCCGTCGCCCTCTCAAAACCCTGGACCTCTTCCCCACCAACAGCACTGGCCTCAAGGACGAGTGCAGCAGCTCCAAGTCCTCCTCTTGCTCCACATCCACCAACTAAATAATAATCAAAATTATATATTAAATCGTTCGATCGATCGCTTATTAATTAGTTTCTGATTTACCTTCTATAGCTAGTGCTTGGATTAATTTGCAAGATTAATTAATTGTACCACCGCCGGTTCCATTTGTTGTGTGTTAGTTGTAGCGCTAGCTGCTTTCCTTATCAGTTTCAAATTCCAGTACGTAACCGATCTCCATCTATCGCTGCCATATGTAGGAGGATTGTTTTATCGCATTGCAAATTTAATGTTATAATCCAATATATGGAGTATTACTCGACGAATGCAAGGGCTCAGAAAATCAAATCTTAATTCCTCTGGTGTGCATGTCTCATTACTGTGCTTGACATTTTGAGCCTTATTCGTGCTCAAATGTACGTATGGGGGGCCTACACCTATTGCTACTAAGAGTGGTCATAAGTATTGTGTCATCTTTGTTGATGGTCATCATGAAACATTGTTCTTGTATTTCATTTACCAGTTTTCTACTTCTATTTGAATTTCAGATTCCAACTCTGGTTGAGAGTATTTATGTAATATTTTTCACCAAAATTTGGCATTTGAGGATACTCTTGCCCAGCTCTCATATCCTAGCGCTTATGGCAAAAATGCATCTTTGTTCCTTCCCATTCTAGGGGGGAAACGCAAGACATCTATTCTCTTATCAACCGATGATAATCTTCAACCAAATTATTATATAAGTGCCTTAGTCAAGTCCTTTTTGGTACTCCTCTCCTTTAGCTATGTTCACCTTCGAGTTTTTGGATGTGTGTTGTGGGTCTCCTTATGGAAATCTGTTGATTACTTGTATCAATCCTTGGATCAATAACTGAGCCTGAACAACCTTATAAGCTATTTTCATCGAATCACTACGAGGACTATACTTGAATACATCGAAAATAAGTTTACTACGCTTATGGTTGGTACTCAGCAATTCCCAACTGTTGTTACAGAGTTCTTATATGCATATGGGGTAAGGAGCAAGGAATAAAGAGTATGGTTATAGTCCTTAAGCCTCTCACAATGCAATGTGATTTAAGCGGTGAACATGTTAAAAAGGACTCAGTGAAACATAGTTTTTATTATACGAGTTTGTAGTCCTAGATGGGGATCCTACTTGCCCTGCCAATACCCAAGTTTAACCCTAGATTCCAGTCCAACGACTAACCCTTTATTATATTGGAGATCAAAGACTAAGTTTATGTTGGTTTTATACATTTTCATCTCCAACTTGAACTATATGAATGAACGTATAACAACACAAAATAAAAGAAATAAAACAATTTAAAGAACTAAAAAGAAAAGACACCTTTGGTACGAGTTGGTGTTGCCAACCCGTATTAAAGGGGCTAGTGTTGCATGCTAGCTAGCCCCTTAATTTACCGGGTATTTCACCCGATACTAAAGATCTAGATATTCTGTCTCGGATTCTTAGTACCGGTTGGGAAACCGGTACTAATAGTAATATTTCTATAGTGATTGTTGGAAATATTTTTCTAAAAAATTATTCAAATAATAGAATGATAACTAGGGGTTGTTAAATGTCTTACTGCCTACCAGTGCAACGCTAATTAACTTGTCGGCTTGATAGCTAATATTTACTGCAATAGTTAGATATGCTAGCACTTAGCACGGTTAAATTTATTTCTTTTTTAATTCATGAACAATGCGCACATTCTCTTATGCAAACTAATTAAGAAAGACGATATTATTCGATATGCATCATGCATATGATACGAGGATCGATGAAGTGAACAAGTGAAGTGGTTTGAAACACGTACATACGTAGGGAAGGGAACTCTCATGCATCAATGAGTATAGAAAGATGAGAATAGATCATAGATCGTCGTCGTCCCTCTAAAAAAGGATAGATTATAGACATGGAACGATCCCCAGACTCTGCCTCTGCTAGCTGCTGGCGCGTCGTGGTCATGGACGACGGCGATGCCCGCCCACTTGCATCATCATATCCGATCCTAATTATATACGTACAGTATATGTTGAGCTAGTCGATCACGAAGAGAGAGAGAGAGGGGGGGGGGGGGGGGAGAGAGATCGAGTAACAGTGCATGTACTGTAGATAGAAGGATAAAGTTGCGAAAAATACATGTACTCCTCCTCCTCCTCATCATCGATCTCGGCGTCCTCTGTCTTGATCGATGTGTCCGTGTTTTCTCCATCTCGTCCGCATATGCTGCTGCTGCGACTGGTTATGTTAATGATGAGCTCGCTAGCTTGCAAGTCCATGTCCATGCCATTGCCATACTGATCGGTTCCATTCATCATCCATCAGCTAGCTACCACTACCATATGCATCAGCTGCCCCTGCCCGGCTCCCGGCCGGCCCGTATATAATCTGATATCCCAGCAGGCCAGTGGAGATCGAAGAAGCTAAGCCACACTTACCGAGCCAGCAGAATTGAAAGTTAAGCCACAGCCGCCGGCCGCCTCAGAATTGGAGAATTGGAATTGGATTGCTGGTGATAGCTAGCTAGCTAGCTGCATGCTCCGCCGCCAGTCCATCAGAGCATAGCTTTGCTTTGCTTTGATTGATAACTATAAACATATATCATCAACCGGCCGGCTATTCAATGGCTTTCAAAGGTATATGTATCTCCATCCATCCGCGGATTGCTTTTCTTTCCTTTGCTTTGCTTTGTTCTTGCTGCATGCTCCAGAATTCGACTTCATATGGAATTAATTTATCATCTATAATTCGTTGTTGTCCATAGCATAACATGATCCCTTTCACCTTTCCCTGGAGGCGAGGTAAGGTCAGTAGATTCAGATAGCAGCTGCATGCTTATTGCTAGTGGAATGAGAAAACGATATATTGATGCCTCCTCTAAAAATTACTAGCTAGCTCAAAATTTCTGCTATTTTCTTTTTCCATAGTATATAAATAAGTAAGTAGCTATAGAACACACACATGGGCACTTTATTCTGATTGGTCCAGCAAATTCTTCCTTATCCGATAGATACTAGGACCCAATCAATGGTCCCTTAGCTTCTTGTGATAGATCGATTTGGACAGCATCAGCATCATGTGTCAAGCTCCAGCAGGCCCATGCGTCCCCATCCCCATCGGCCATCGGTGGGTGCTTGCTTTGCATCTCTCTTGTTTGCTAGCTAATTTAAGCTACCCCTCCATACCTTCATGTAGATGTACTCTCTCTGTTTAAAATTATAGTTCGTTTGATATTTTTTTCTTTAAGTTTAACCACTTGTCTTATTCAAAATTTTATGCAAATTATCATATTTTTATGGTGGCTTACTTTATTAACCAAAAATCTTCAAAATGACTTAAATTTGACTATATTTACACAAAATTTTTAATAAAGCAAGCGGTCAAACTTACAGTTAAAAAAGTTAAATGAACTATAATTTGGAATGGACGGAGTAGCACATACATAGATATGCACGTGCATGTGTGACAATTTCACCTGCTTCACCAGATTAATTAAATAATACCAATCATCATCGAGTACAAATCAAATATATCTAAAATTCTTTTCACACAGTATATTCCGTAGAGGGCACCTCATGTACTCCCATGGCCCATCCATCTATACCCTCCGCATGAATAAGTTTAGGTCCATTTGTTTCTCCCAAAGGCAAAAAAAAAGGATTAGACTCATTTTAAAAGATGTCATATCCATCTAGATGGTTAAGCACTGATAGGAAAACTCATATTTGCCCGTATAGATTAGTATTAGACACTAAAGACCCGGTATTAAAGATGGCATAAAATCATTTCAGTACCGGGTCTAAATTTGAAAGCCTCGAAGCCATTTTAGTACTGGTTCAAAATATCTCCCGATACTAAAAGTCATATTTTAGTACCAGTCGGTGTCTTCGCTCGGTACTAAAGTGTGACATTTAGTATGAGTCGATGTCTTGGCCCCGCACAGAATGAGCATCTACCAATTACTTGAAAAGGAAAGCATCTCCCACTCAATCACATATGATGTATAGGTGGGATGGATATATACAACTTACAACAACTAGGTGCATCTAGTCTGACTGTTGTAGCCCACTCTAGCCTCCCACCACGAACATTGTTCAATATTTTCATACACTTAATTTAACAATTTTCCAATCCTGATTCAATTTTTCGAATTGTGTGATTCAATATTTTACAACGTGATCAAATGAGGTATTTATGTATCCTGCGTCATCCATGTTGACCCTGCCTGGCATATTTTTCAACATTTTGTTACAGTTGATTCAATAATCAGCAGACACTAACTTAATATTTTCAAGTGATCACATGATGTATCTATCTGCCCACACACCTTACCTCTCTGCGAGGTCCTTTGTGAAATAGTCGACGTTTCCGACCAGCAAAATAAGCTAGCGGTAGGCTAAAAGTTATTTTCTGAACGTCATATATAAAGATCCAGAGGTAGTATTTTCTAACAATGCTTTAGAAAATCCTCCTATTGGACTATTGGAAAGGAATTTAGGAGGTTATATTTGGGTTCGAGGGGTTCTGCTGTACATGATTTCAAATAAAAGTGATTCTCTACTGTTTTTATAAAGTAATTCTCTAAAATGAACTAAAATGATAGTTGCTGAAAAATATAGCTTTCTTGATTACGTGAAATGATTCTCCATCCTAACACATAGAGACAAGAATCGCTCTCACCCACGTGATTACTTTTAAAACGAACAATAATATTTTCTAATAATATTTTTAAAATCCCTCTAATTGTTGCAAAGAAATTTAGGAGCAAACTTGATTTGAGACCCAACCTGCTTTGTGTTTGACGTGAATTGTTTCCAAAATCTCAATTCCAAACTTTCGTGCGATTTATAACATTTTTTGGAACCTTACTCCAAATAAGAGGGATAAAGTGAAAGTAGCTACGACAATTCCAAATAGAGGCTGGCCTGGCCGGATCCAATTCTCTGCCTTTTTTTTTATTTTGCTGATATTTATATGCATGCATGTCTTTTCCGTCTTTACAAATATTTTTTATATCCACTATCCATTTCCCCTTAACCTCGTCCAGTACTCTGCTTCCATATGTGATCCTTAATTAATTAAGAGCGTGCAAGTGAAGAGGTGGCTAATTAATTGCAGGACTCCCGCGCGATTCCCGAGGGTCCCTGGAAGTCTTCAATCCCGCCGCCGCCACCGCCGCCGCGCCCGCGCCGAGGCGGCGGGATCCCACCTCCCCATTCCTCCTGCCCCCCTGCTGCTGCATTCGACGACAAGGATGCTGCTGCCGTGGGCCGGGCTGCGCAGAGGGCTGCCGAGTGGGGCCTCGTCCTCCAGACCGACGAGCACACCGTGTTAGGTTGATCTCAACCAATGGGCCCAAAGGCCCATCGGGTCCTTTGACCGAGCCCTGATCGGGGGCAGTTCAGCCCAATAAGGCTGGTGGGCCCCGTCGCGCAGTGCACAGAATAAAAGGGAGGTGGGGCTACGAGTTAGGGTTACGGGTTGGTTTTCCTACAGTAGCCGCCATCACCACACAGACCCTACCGATCTAGGGAGGCGCTGCCAGCGACGAGATGCGCCACCACGCTGCCGACGAACTCATTGTCACCACCGCGTTCTACGACCACGACCCGGCACTGCGCGTCGCTGCCATTGCGCAGACCTTCATCGACAGAAGCAGAGCGCAAAGGACAAGGTACACAGTTCATACAAGTTCACCACGAGCACACAATAAAGGTTACAGATGAACCGATAGATAAGATTGAGATGTGAGCATGCCTTACAATATTGATAACAGAGGACCTCATTGTGTCTTGAAGTGAAATGAGGAAAGTGTACTCCTATGTGAAACAGAATTGTTCGCATGATATAATCATGTGGATAACTTGTAGAAATTTTTCCTCGTTCACAAAAGTTGTAAATGTTTTCGAAATTGTGGTATACCACATTTCGAGGGGGAGAAATAAAGCTATTCCCGTGTACTTTAACGTATAATAGATATGCCCCTATACGTCAATAATGATCTATAAAAGTTGAATGTGATCGTCTAGGGGAGTACGACACGCCTGGAGAGTACGACGGTCGTGAAGATGATAGAATAATCACCTAGTGATTACATCCGATGAGTTTTGATAGACTAAACCCAAGTAAAGAGATTCAATGATGAATCTGGGGGAGCATGGTATGTAAGACTAGAAGAGAAGTTGGATCTCGTGTCCACTTCAATGACTCAAACGGCAACAATATCTGCTAATGTTGTTTGCAACATGATTGTTATATAAGAGTATATAATCCCGATGTTTTTGGGATTCAGAAGAAATTCCTAATGGAGTCAAAACAGTAGACCGTCATGGGTCTACGAGATTGTTGTGTGACCCCAAAGGGAATACAGATCCTAATGGAGTCAAAGCAGTGGGCCCCTGTGGGTCCATAAGAATAAAGTGACTCTAAAAGAAAAATGTATTACATGCCACAACCAAAATTGTTATGAAAAGAAAAGAACATTGGGACATTGTCTGCAGAAATCCATTTATGGATTGAAGACAAGTCTCTGGATAATGAAGTGATAGGTTAATGACAGTTTTGGGTTGTCTTACAGTGTGGGAGGACTATTGCATTTGTATAAAGATATAGAATAAGGAAAATTGTTTTTCCAATCCTCTGCAAATGGATAACATCTTACTTGCGGGTAATGTTGTCATTCCAATGCGGAAAAGAACAATAGTTTTGTCCTCGAAAGAGATATTGATGAAAGCTCATCAAGATAAAAGGAAAAGAGTTATTAAAAGAAGTATTGCACAAGCATGCTAAAAGTCTCTGAAGTATGCGTGCAAGAAACCGACGCCTGTTCTTATAGACAAGGGTAATGGTTTTGGGAACTTTGGTGTTCCGAGAATTGATGTAATATAGAGAAAATGAATATGGTACCATATGCTTCAGCTGTTGGAAGCTTAATGAAAGTAAAGTGTGATATTACCCTAAAGAAGTTTTATGTATCCGGGTCATTTTGGCAATGTAAAGTATATCAGCCTCATGCTATGTTGGAAAGAACAAGTGCTCACAAAAGGTTGTGAACACAAAGATAGAACCTGCGAAATGTATAGCGAAATCCACAATTGTCGCTAACGTTCGCGCTTAGAGTTTTTGTGTGGAAAAGCTCTAAAGGACGAAAATGAGTATCATCAATGTGATGAAAGAAATGATTATCATCAATGTGATGACAGACACAACATAGCACGATGCAAGGCTGAGGGACAAGCAAAATGTTTTGGGGGACATGCCCGGAGCTGATCATGTTTTTACAACAGTCATGATCATTTGAAAAGTTTACTCCTATAACAACGGGTCAAATGTGGTGCCAAACACATTTGACACAGAGTTATACGTTGTGAAGGAGAATGTCCAGAATCTTGTAGAAATGCTTGGAGCATAAAAGTTACAGACAAGCGCTTATTAAAGGCTTACCGCCCAGTGTGTTATGATAGCACACAGTCGACATGGGTTTTATGGTATGACCTATGATTTCTGGACGATAAGAGGCCCAAAAGAAACCGAATACGTTTCAGAACAGAGTAGTGTGTTGTAGCTGTTGATTCCATCGGTAATCGGACTGTGATGATGAAACACGCTCTACATACAAATCTGCTCTGAAACTGATACTTTGAAAAGAGTGATTCAAAGTATAAAGATTAAAGAGGAAAGTGAGATCAAAGGGGAGATTGTTAGGTTGATCTCAACCAATGGGCCCAAAGGCCCATCGGGTCCTTTGACCGAGCCCTGATCGGGGGCAGTTCAGCCCAATAAGGCTGGTGGGCCCCGTCGCGCAGTGCACAGAATAAAAGGGAGGTGGGGCTACGAGTTAGGGTTACGGGTTGGTTTTCCTACAGTAGCCGCCATCACCACACAGACCCTACCGATCTAGGGAGGCGCTGCCAGCGACGAGATGCGCCACCACGCTGCCGACGAACTCATTGTCACCACCGCGTTCTACGACCACGACCCGGCACTGCGCGTCGCTGCCATTGCGCAGACCTTCATCGACAGAAGCAGAGCGCAAAGGACAAGGTACACAGTTCATACAAGTTCACCACGAGCACACACATACACATCCAGATCAGACAATATTATACTACCACTGATGCAACAGACCTAACAAATATATAATGCAGGTTTCTTCGCGGCAGCGTCGATGGCGACCGGCTCGTTCGCCACGCCGCTGACGAGTTACCTGATCAGCCGCTACAACATGAAGGAGAATGCCGCGACAAACGTGAGCAACGTCTTCAGTGGCACGTCCAGCTTCGCGCCTGTGGTTGGAGCCTTCGTCGCCGATGCGTTCTGGGGCAGATTCAGAACCATGCTGTTCGGATCTGCGTTCGGGCTTATTGTGAGTTATTATCAAGTCCCAGCTCCCGCCCATGTCATTACTCATTCGTTATACATCACATCTCAGATCCTCCAGTATTAAGCTTAATCCTAGCTATAATCCGCCTGAAAGCGACGAGTGCAGTTGAGGGGTAAAGATGATTACATCCGATGAGTTTTGATAGACTAAACCCAAGTAAAGAGATTCAATGATGAATCTGGGGGAGCATGGTATGTAAGACTAGAAGAGAAGTTGGATCTCGTGTCCACTTCAATGACTCAAACGGCAACAATATCTGCTAATGTTGTTTGCAACATGATTGTTATATAAGAGTATATAATCCCGATGTTTTTGGGATTCAGAAGAAATTCCTAATGGAGTCAAAACAGTAGACCGTCATGGGTCTACGAGATTGTTGTGTGACCCCAAAGGGAATACAGATCCTAATGGAGTCAAAGCAGTGGGCCCCTGTGGGTCCATAAGAATAAAGTGACTCTAAAAGAAAAAAATGTATCACATGCCACAACCAAAATTGTTATGAAAAGAAAAGAACATTGGGACATTGTCTGCAGAAATCCATTTATGGATTGAAGACAAGTCTCTGGATAATGAAGTGATAGGTTAATGACAGTTTTGGGTTGTCTTACAGTGTGGGAGGACTATTGCATTTGTATAAAGATATAGAATAAGGAAAATTGTTTTTCCAATCCTCTGCAAATGGATAACATCTTACTTGCGGGTAATGTTGTCATTCCAATGCGGAAAAGAACAATAGTTTTGTCCTCGAAAGAGATATTGATGAAAGCTCATCAAGATAAAAGGAAAAGAGTTATTAAAAGAAGTATTGCACAAGCATGCTAAAAGTCTCTGAAGTATGCGTGCAAGAAACCGACGCCTGTTCTTATAGACAAGGGTAATGGTTTTGGGAACTTTGGTGTTCCGAGAATTGATGTAATATAGAGAAAATGAATATGGTACCATATGCTTCAGCTGTTGGAAGCTTAATGAAAGTAAAGTGTGATATTACCCTAAAGAAGTTTTATGTATCCGGGTCATTTTGGCAATGTAAAGTATATCAGCCTCATGCTATGTTGGAAAGAACAAGTCGCATACTGGTTCTGATGATGACGATCTGCGTAAGGCAGCGACGCACAGTGCCGGATCGACTGTCGTTGTCGTCGCCGGCGGTTTGTTGTTGGGGGCGTGGTGGAGCATCCCGTCGCTGGCAGTGCGTCCCTCGATCGGTAGGATCTGGAGGTGGCGGCTGCGGTAATGGTCTGAACCTCGTAACCCTAACTCGTGGCCCCCACCACCCCTTTTATCTGTGCACTGCGCGACGGGGCCCACCAGCCTTATTGGGCTGAAATTGCCCCCGATCAGGGCACGGTCAAAGGGTCCGATGGGCCTTTGGGCCCATTAGTTGAGATCAACCTAGCAATCTCCCCTTTGATCTCACTTTTCTCTTTAATCTTTATACCTTGAATCACTATTTTCAAAGTCAACGACTTGGTGCTAATGTCTCC
>OAMR01000314.1:915647-937027 GCA_900205405.1 Echinochloa crus-galli
TATATAATAAATATCATTAGATAGATATTTGAATCTAATTTTTTAATAAATTTATTTAAATATTAAAATATTATACATATTTTTTTATAAATCAAAATAAAGTCGTGACACGATAACCAACGAGGATAGGAACAGAGGGAGTAGATTCTCAGTTACCTTAATTAATTAATTAATAGCGTGCAAGTGAAGAGGTTGCTAATTAATTGTAGGACTCCCGCGCGACTCCCGAGGATCCCTTGAAGTCTTCAATCCCGACGCCCCTGCCGCCGCCGCCGCCGCGCCGAGGCGGCGGGATCCCACCTCCCCATTCCTCCTGCCCCCTGCTGCTGCTGCTGCTGCAGCATTCGACGACAAGGATGCTGCTGCCGTGGGCCGGGCCGCGCAGAGGGCTGCCGAGTGGGGCCTCGTCCTCCAGACCGACGAGCACACCGGCCGCCCCCAGGGTGTCACCGCCCGCCCCTCCGGCTCCGGCGGCGGCTCTAACCGCACCAGCGAGAGCGCCAACTCCGTCGACGGACGATGAGAGGGCAAGGCGCTCCGGGTGTCGGAGGAGCTCCGCGCCGCGCTCTCCGCCTTCCAGCAGACCTTCGTGGTGTCCGATGCCACCCGCCCCGACCATCCCATCCTCTACGCCAGCGCCGGATTCTTCAACATGACCGGTTACTCCTCCAACGAGGTCGTCGGAAGGAACTGGTTCGTCCTTTCCTTTCATTTCCTCTCATGCTGCTGCTTCTTCTTCTCTTCCTAATTAGATGAATTAATCAATTAATTGGGTGTCGGGCAGCCGCTTCCTTCAGGGCTCCGGTACGGACCCTGCAGAGATCGCAAAGATCAGGCAGGCCCTCGCAGCTGGCTCAAACTACTGCGGCCGTGTTCTCAACTACAAGGACGGCACACCATTCTGGAATCTCTTGACTGTTGCCCCAATCAAGGATGAGGATGGCAGAGTCCTCAAGTTCATTGGGTCAGATTTCCCACATCATATCATACCATCATTATTCTGCCACTTCAAATCACTCAACCATTGCTGTGTATCCGAGTTGGGGAGTCTTCTCATTCTAATTTCACTTCACCATATGTATGTCACAGGATGCAAGTGGAAGTGAGTAAATACACCGAAGGGAGCAAGGATACGGCTGTTCGCCCGAATGGATTGCCAGAATCACTGATCAAATATGATGGTACTACTATTAATGCTAATCTTTTACCCTACTACCAGAAGTCTGTATCTTTCAAAAAGTTGCTATCAAACTGAAAATAATAATATTCACTGCAGCAAGACAGAAGGATCATGCCCGTAGCTCAGTCTCTGAGCTCCTTCTGGCCCTCAAGAATCCACGCTCATTGTCAGAGTCCAGAAATAGCACCTTAAAAAGAAAGTCACAGGAATTAGAAGGTGTGTTTTCGACTCAAGTTCCTGGCAAGAGAAGCTCTGAAAGTGGATCTCGTCGTAACTCTCGAAGTGGGATGAGAAGCTCCCTGCAGAAAATCAGTGAACTGCCTGAGGGAGGGAATAAAACTAGAAAATCTGGCCTGCGTTCATTTATGGGGTATGATAACAAAAGAAAAATCAGATAAGATATAGTCACAGCATTTGCTTTCACAGTTTCCTAGCAGAGTCCCTGTTCCTTGCATTTCTTATCATATTTTAATTCATCTGTGCAGTTTTCTTGGTATGGGCCATGGGAATGTAGAGAAGAACATGCTGAAACCAACAGAAGATCCGCTACTTGACAGTGATGATGAAAGACCCGAAAGCTTTGATGACGATTTCAGGAGGAAAGAAATGAGAAGGGGTATAGACTTGGCTACTACACTTGAACGTATTGAAAAGAATTTTGTCATCACTGATCCGAGGTTACCTGATAATCCAATTGTAAGACAACAAGTCGGATCTCGTCTGCATATGACATCATTCTTCTTTCTATTGACATATCTATCAACTTTCCATCAAACTGTATCCATTGTTTGGTTGATTGACGTTACAGATTTTTGCATCGGATAGCTTTCTCCAATTGACGGAGTATAGCCGTGAAGAAATATTGGGAAGAAACTGCAGGTAAACGATGACCTTCTTAATCACACAATTTCACTGCCTTCAACTGTTCATAAACTGCATATGTATGCTACCTCCGTCCCCCTTGTAATCTTCATGCACTGTTTAATCATAGCTAGACACAGTGGCAAAATCTTTAAAATGTACTTATTTGTTCTGCATGTTGTAGTGGCTAATGAATCACTATACTTCTCTTGCAGATTTCTTCAAGGACCTGAAACTGACCGTGGGACAGTAAAGAAAATAAGAGATGCCATAGATAACCAAACAGAGGTCACCGTTCAGCTGATAAATTATACAAAAAGTGGTATGTAAGATCTTTTTTTTAGGAAAGCAGTATGTAAGATCATGATGCAATTTATGTTCATTATTTATCCCCGAAATATCTATAACTCGACTGTTTTACTAATTTATGAGTACTAAACTACAAGTTTCTGGAAGCAGAGGCTGATATTGCATACATATATTTTTCCTATGACTATGAGTTCAACTAAAATTGCATGTGGTTGTTTATCACTTGAACAGGCAAAAAATTCTGGAACCTCTTTCACTTGCAACCGATGCGTGATCAGAAGGTACTATAATATGGGTCATGGACTCAAAGGACCTCATAGTTTGCAATTGTTTTGCATAATTATATGTGATTTGAGATGTGTCCTATTTGGCTGTTCATCAGGGTGATGTTCAGTACTTCATTGGGGTTCAGTTAGATGGAACTGAACGTGTCCGTGATGCTGCCGCAAAAGATGGCGCTATGCTGGTTTGTGTCTACTTTTACTGAAAACTAGCATATCTGTGCTCGCTACAAGTACCAGGAGAAAAAAGGAAGAAAATGCCAGATATATCTGTGGCTAATATGTTATCAAAGCAAGCCTTCTGTAGTGTGTGATTGCAATATTTATTAGCATTTAGCGCCATTCTAGCATATATTAGATATTTAGATTTCTTAAACCATGGCGGTCAACACTGGTAGTAGTAGACTTGTGGTATTATGACATACGAAAATCTCCATAGTTGGCATCCTTTAGGTCAGTTAATTCATGTTCTGGCGACTTCCCTCCTTAATTTGCTTGTCTTTTGTTTTTGTTTGTATAAATAATTTTCACCACTAAATTTCGGGTGCCTTACTTTCTAAATTTCCTTGTTGAAAAGCATAGTTGTTTTTAGAAGTAATATGTTGTGCGTGTGTATGGGCCCTGACCTTAGGCTTATAGCCAGCCAGCCTCCTCTGGTTTGGTTAGTTGAGGAATATGAGGAGATCATGTTTTGTTCTGTTTCTAGAAACCACAAGATCTCCTCACCCTATATATTGTAAACCATGTCCCTCAATCAATCTAGCCTAATTTTCCCGCAATTCTATTTGCCTTCAGTTGTCTTATACATTAACCTGAACTGTTTCATTTAGCAGGTTAAGAAAACTGCAGATAATATCGACGAGGCTGCAAAGGAACTTCCTGATGCTAATTTGGTCAGACGAAATAAATACTCCTTTTGTTTAATGATAAACCTAAGTGTGGTTGGGCACTTCTAACAGAACTTTGTGGTCGTATTAGAGACCGGAGGATCTATGGGCTAATCACTTAAAACCAGTCCTGCCAAAGCCACATATGAAGGATACTGCATCATGGAGAGCCATCCAAAAGGTGTGTATAGCTGTACACTTGTACATAGTTTACCAAACAGATACTTGCATGCCATTTGTGAGGCTAATGGATGAAGGGAACAATCATGGAGACACTTGAGAGAGCGATTTGCATGCATGGAGAGACTTGAGAGAGCTATTTGCATGCTATCTGCTGTAGAGTTTAGTAGTATCTGCAGTAAATATGCCTAATCAAGAGACCATTGGAGACAAGTACGTATGACATTTTTGAAATCTGCCAGATGAATCATGCTACTTTTTTTGTAGGTTCTTGAGAGTTGTGAAAGCATCGATTTATCACATTTCAGGCCAGTAAAACCTTTAGGATCTGGTGACACTGGCAGGTTAGTACTTTATTTTAGTTTCAAATAGTATTAGCTCAGTTTCCTTATTTCAGTGTTAGAAAGTAAACTTGTGCATTATTGTTAAATTGCAGTGTCCACTTGGTTGAGTTGCTTGGCACAGGTGAATACTTTGCCATGAAAGCTATGGATAAAAGTGTCATGCTTAATCGAAACAAGGTAGGAGTTACAAATGGTTTCATGCATGAAATTTCAGTTACTGCCATCTTTAATTGTTGCTTTATGTATCTGTCTTTCAAATACCTACAGGTCCATAGAGCTACTGCTGAACGACAAATCCTTGATATGTTGGACCACCCGTTCCTTCCCACATTGTATGCATCATTTCAGGTTTGTTACGTAAATAAATTGAATAGATATGTTGAGATGATGCTCGACTTGTTAATGTTTATTCTCCTCTTTTTATTCTGCTTTCGTGGATGATATTCTGATTTCTAGCATCTCAAAATTGCCATATGTGTTGCAGACAAAAACACATATATGTCTTATTACCGACTACTGCTCTGGTGGGGAACTCTTTATGCTCCTTGATAGGCAACCTATGAAGGTTCTAAAGGAAGACGCAGTCAGGTGAACATTGACTTTAAAACTGTTTCTTTCGCTTAGATTTTGTGGAAATATTTGTATTATGCTTTTGTTGGTTTGTGTGATTTAAGAAGCTTCTGACAGGATAAAGTTGTTTGGCGGCATGATTTTTGGCACTTGAAGGAACAAACCATTATTAAATAGAAATATTCTCGATTCCTTAACTTGGTGGTTGTTATGTTATACAACCTATTGAGGTAGTAGGTGACTAGAAGCATTGCTTGATATACTGCTCAACGATTCTTGCAGGTTCTATGCTGCAGAAGTGGTCACAGCACTTGAATACCTGCATTGCCAAGGTAGCTATATACACCGTACTACTTATTATATACATAAATTATCTGTGAATGGTGGTGAATAATTGCATGCCTGTCAGCATGGATCGATATTCAATTACCATACTTGCATCCGTGCATGTATTGACTGGCCAGCAGTAATAGTTTACCCCACATCTCTAATGTATGTTTATGCTGATTTAACTATTCACAAAATTGGCGGTAGGTTTCCTTAGCAAATGGAAGGGGGGGAAGGGTCCCTATTAATCACATTTTACCAGAGAAGGTCGAGATTTTTACTCTTTCTAAGTGTCTATGGCCCCCTGTTCTCGATTCCCCCCTCCCCCAGGTATAATCTACCGAGACTTAAAACCGGAGAACATTTTACTTCAGAGAGACGGGCACATTTCCCTGACAGACTTTGATTTGTCTTGCTTGACATCCTGTCGACCACAGGTAATATAACTTAATTAATAGATCACACGTGACAGTTGGGGCCATTCTTTTCGGCTCCTTAATCTCTTTTTTTCTTAGTAGCAATTGGTAACTAGTCCTTTCAGCTCCTTAACCTCTCTATTTTCTTAGTAGCAATTGGTAACTAGTCCTGTTGTTTGAGATGATAGGTGTTTCTTCCAGAAGACAGTGATAAGAAGAGGAGGAAAAGCAGGGGTTCTCCCATATTCTTCGCTGAACCAATGCGTGCATCAAATTCGTTTGTTGGTACAGAGGAGTACATTGCGCCTGTATGTATATTTATTTTAGTTTTATTGTACAATTTCTTGTGTGTATTTCATTTCATGTGTGATAGTCAGACATCATGAGTTGTTGCATGGATCCTGGTATACATGTTGCAGGAGATCATTACTGGAGCTGGGCATACAAGTGCTGTGGATTGGTGGGCGCTGGGTAGCTAATCTTGCACTAAACAAAACATATACTACGTACGTTACGTAATAATAAGCATACATATGTTTGTTGGACCAGGAATTCTTCTGTATGAGATGTTGTATGGTTATACACCCTTCAGAGGGAAAACGAGACAGAGGACTTTTGCGAATATTCTGCACAAGGACATCAGATTTCCTGCGAGTATAGAGGTAAGCATTTTTGTTTCCTTTGTTTTTGGCAGTGGTGAGAATCCCGGTTTTATGGATGGTGAGAGGATGGGATGGAATGGAGTGCAGGTGAGCCTGCCGGCGAGGCAGCTGATGTACCGGCTGCTGCACCGGGACCCTGCAAACAGGCTGGGGTCCTACGAGGGATCTTCGGAGATCAAGCAGCACCCCTTCTTCCGTGGCATCAACTGGGCTCTCGTTCGGGCCGCCGCGCCACCGAAGCTGGAGACACCCACACCGGCCCTGCTGCCGCAAGACACTGCTGCTCCTGTTGATGATGGTGTCACCGATATGTTCTGAAGAAGAAGATATATCGGCCGATGAATGAAGCTAGTAATGTGTTAGTGTTAATTATTATGTCGTACAAAAAAATATAATAATATCTGGTGTTGGCATGTCACTATGCCAGGTAGGAGCGGGGCGACTGTTCATCGCCCGCGCGATGAAATTGTTTATGTCGCCCGAAGCATCTCACCCGGGCCAGTGCGGGACATCTCGGCCCAATATTATTTCGAAAAAAAAACATCTCGGCCCAATAACTTTTTGCCGTGTCGGGCCTTGCTCAGTCGCACACATATTTCCGTACTAGATGACAACTGCAACGCGGTGTTCGCTACCAGGCTACCAGCAGGTTTGACTCATGTGAGTATGTCATTTGTTTTTTTCTTTTTCTTTTCCATATATTTATTTTGTCCGTACTTAAATGCCATGTTGTATGGCTGTGCATGCTGCATGCATCCATTGTACCGGCGGCAGGTGACGATGCTTGCGTGCCCAGCACTTTCATTCCTTTTTTTTCTTATTTTTCTTTTTATTGTATTTATCTTATATTTTGTTCATCTTATTTTTCTTTTTATTGTATTTATCTTATATTTTGTTCATCTATTCCTAATGTAGTGATGTTATGTACTTTGTTCATTATATATAATTATTTGTTCATGATGTATACTTATATGTTCTTCTGTAATGAAAAATTGTTCGCGATGTGGATACTTATGTTCTCTATGTGAAATAATTTGTTCGCATGTAGATCCATGTTATATATAGGCTAATTGTTCTATATGTAGACCAATTTGTTCGCATGTGGAGTCAGTTCGCTTATACAATTATTTTGTTCGTAATGCAGGGTCCATTTGTTCTCCATAAAGAACAATTTGTTCACACTTGGAGCCATTGTTCGCCTATAAAATTATTTTGTTCGCGATGTGGAGTGTATTTGTTCGTAGAAAACAATAGTTTGTTCTCGTTGTTCCGGTACTACTAGAGAATGTTCTAACTTCATAAAAAATATTATAAAATAAATTTCTTCTAAATATAGTTAAAGGTGGTCTTGTTTTAAAGATTTTATTGTAAAAAATGTGCAATCGAAACTTAATTTAAATATCCGGTTTAAGATATATAGTTTTTTTAGTTTGAAACGCTCTTGCATGCATATTGACATCATCGATTTGTACTTTTCTTACCATCGCTTTTTTTATTGTTGTACGTCTACTATAAAGATAATTGGGCCTAAAATTAGAAAATAGATAAAAAGCAGCCCATATTAGTATGGCCCCGTGCGAAAGGTGCACATTTATCACGGGAGCGATAGCTAGACGCTCCCAGGTAGGAGGGCAATGCATGATGCTGCTAATGTATCTCTGGTTATTATTTGTTAAAGAAAAAAAAGCAGTAGGGATGTTTTATTCCAGCTCTGCTGCATAATCTATCTATTGCTTTTGAGAAACAGAGGCCGTGGGCTGTATTTATATATAATATTAGGCTGTAAAATCTATTTTTTGATTTTGTGAAACAGAGGCCGGTGGGCCGTATTTATATTATAATATTGGGCTGGGCTTCCTCCATCTGCTAGAATCCAATCGTGTGTCTTTGCTTTTCTTTCTTTTCTGGAAAGAAAAAAAAAAGAAGAGAAGGCAAAGTCTGCAGCAGAGCAGGGCGGAGCCGAGAGATGATGTCCCGGTTGACGTTGCCGCTTCTCCGGCGCCGCTGCGCCTGCGCCTCCCGCTTCTCCACCGCGTCGTCGCCGCCGTCCAAGGCCGTGCTCTACGACGAGCACGGTGCCCCCGAGCAGGTGCTGAGGGTGGCGGATGTGCCGCCGGTGGGGATCGGGGACCGCGACGTCTGCGTCCGGATGCTGGCCGCCCCCATCAATCCCTCCGACATCAACCGCATCGAGGGCGTCTACCCCGTCAGGCCGCCGCTCCCCGGCGCCGTCGGAGGGTACGAGGGGGTGGGGCAGGTCCACGCCCTCGGCCCCGCCGTCACCGCCCCGCTCTCCCCCGGCGATTGGGTCATACCATCCCCGCCGTCTTTTGGGACATGGCAGACCTTCATCGTCAAGCACCAGAGTGTGTGGCACAAGGTCCGCAGCGATGTCCCCCCGGAATACGCTGCCACAGTCACCGTCAATCCCTTGACCGCGCTCAGGATGCTCCAAGACTTTGTAAAACTCAATCCTGGTACGATTCTTTTATTATTTGATTTTGGCAAAGGGAAGAAGTTATAAGAAAATAAAAGAGGTCAGATCCCACTGTCAGGTGATTCCATTGTCCAGAATGGCGCTACCAGCATTGTTGGCCAGTGCGTAGTTCAGCTTGCCAAAGTACATGGAATCCACACCATCAACATTATAAGGGACAGGTACCTCTTGGAAATAATAGGGATCAAGGATCCTTCTTGCCCCTCTACATGATTTACATATCCTCTTTGTTGATTTGAGTAATCTGTGGCTGAATTGATGTAGGCCTGGGTCAGAGGAAGCGAAAGATAAACTCAAACAACTTGGTGCAGATGAGGTGTTTACGGAATCTCAGCTAGACATGAAGAATGTCAAGAGCTTGCTGGTACTTCCACTGCCTGCCTCTTCAAATCACATCATCCTTGACCTTGACAACTAGTATTTTGTTTCCTTGCCAATTCTTCACAAAATCCATGTGTTTCTTTGCCTGAAACAACTGAAATGTTCCAAACTTAGGAAGGTTACGATCTGAGTTTGACGGGTGCAGTTTGGATTAGATGTACTAATTTATGCAAGCCCAAGCTCAAATGCTGCAACAACCCTTATCTATTTGATGTTTTGTTTTGTGTGGTGTTAGGGTGCTTTGCCAGAACCTGCATTAGGATTTAACTGCGTTGGAGGAAATGCTGCTTCTCTGCTACTCAAGTTTTTGCGGTAATGTGTTGAATTGACAAAAATAGAATTTTTATTTCTTGCATAGCCATAACCCTTGTTCTTTAGGCAAGGAGGCACAATGGTGACATATGGTGGAATGTCCAAGCGACCTGTCACTGTTCCGACTTCATATTTCATATTTAAGGTTTGTACACCAGACCTTGCTCGTGGAATTTTTGCTTCCCAGTTCTGCAGTACTGTTAAGCCATTTTAAAAATGTTAATGCTAATAGTAAAGTGGCCTAGTTTATGCAAGCTATGTTTCTCCATCAAAATTGCCCCACCTGGATTACGCCATTATTATGAAGAAGAAAAATTACGCCACGATCTCTCACTAAATAAAAATGAAAAGAATCTAGTGTTGAACTATCATCATGTTATGATGACCAAAGTATTTGGTAGATGATTTCTTCCAGGATGGTTGTATTGATTTCCCATTGTTTATATGGTATTGCTCCCTCATGTCTGTAAGTTACTTAATACAATGCAATGCTTTGAAAGGATATTTCCCTGCGAGGGTTCTGGCTACAGAAGTGGATGAACTCAGATAAGGCAGAGGATTGCAGAACGATGATCGACTACCTCTTGGGGCTGGTGCACCAAGGGAAACTCAAATACGAGTATGTGATGTCATTCTACTCTTATTGGATTGCAGTTGATCCTTTTGACATGTTCCCATATGGAGGATATTGATGCTCGAAGGAGGCATAAAGAGAGAAGTGATGTATCCTCTGAAACGTTAATTTGCTTGCAGGATGGATTCGATTCCGTTTGGGGAGTTCAGCTTGGCTCTGGAGAAGGCCCTGGGTAAACATGGAAGCCAGCCAAAGCAAGTTGTGAGGTTCTGAAACGACAGATGAGGGCAGGCTATAGGGGGCATCTGAGTATCCTCCGATCGATGTATGTGTAGTTGGTTATGTCGTCAAAGTGTTAGGCAGAGAGATTGGGAGTCTTGATACGGCAGCTTCTGTGCACTTTTCAAAAAATAGATTTCTGTGCGAGTGAGTGAATTACCACGAGGTGGCAGTTGTACACGTGGACTGTGCATCAAAGTATTTTCTCTCTGAAATACTCTATGCGCAGCATTAGCTAGTTTATTTAAGCGGATGGTTAATACGAATTTAACATAGATTTGTTATTAGAAAAATTATCGCTTGAGTGAATTAGTAATTAGCTAGACTTGTGAGAACCAATCGCGATGATGTACACACCATTGGATGTGTTTAGTGAAGGAAAGGATTGCCAAATAACACTAGTGATAGATAGACCGATTCATTTGCAATAGTTAACGCAGAAAAGGATTAATTAATTCCTGTTTTCTTGTGTTTATAAATCGACTCAGGTCAGTCTCAGTGTACAATTTCACTATATGGATATCTACTCCAAATTTCACTACACGGATATCTAGTCCAGAAACTAGATAACTGTGTCAAAAGAGTCCTAAACCATGAAACTATTTCTTCTCTCATATGCCACATTAGTACATTTAGTGTCATGAAACTCCCAAACCTCCACTAAGACTGGCCTGGTAGACGGAGGAAATAAAGAAAAAAAAGAGACAAAGGCGTCTTAAAAACAAGGGCCCACCTGTCATCCTTTGGCTTGTATCCCCAACCCCTCCACCTGAGACTGCCCGCTGCCGCCCTCCAGCCCAGATTGCGATTCACTCCAGCCGGGAGGGAGGGAGGGAGGGAGGCTGCCTGCCCTCCGCCACTGCCACCGCCGCCGCCTCCCCCGCCCCCAGATCCAGACCCGGCCAGGGATGGACGACTACGCGCGGGAGATGATGGAGCTCAAGACGCTCGTCACCCGCACCCTCGAGAAGAAGGGCGTCCTCGCCAAGATTAGGGTTCGTTCGCACTTCCCCATTTCCCTCCACCCTTCCTTGATCCGCTGCATTCCTCACGCCCCACGGATCTGGCTTTCCCTCCCCCTCCCGCTTTGGAGATCTACGCCTCCGCTTCTGCGATTCCCTTCCCAAAATCCGCACATCCTAAAATTCTAATGTGCACTTTTTTTTTCCAATCAAAAAAAAATGTGCACTTTTTTTTTACTGCCTTGATGCTGCTGCTTGGTTCCTACTTAGGACATTGAGAATGCCCGCACATTGGCAGAGAAAACAAAAAACACCTTGTATGATTTTGTACCAACTGGTGCGCTAATTCTTGGCTAACTCGCGACTAGGATATGAGAATGCTCTCGCACATTGCTTGTAGCTAGCTTTTGAAGCATGTCGTGCTCAATCAAATCCACATATTTTTACTAGTTTCCTCATGGTGTTCCTCACTGAATGACTAGGCTGAGCTGAGAGCAAGCGTGTTTGAGGCCATAGAAGAGGAGGATCGGGTGGTAGAGAATGAAGATGGTGGGAATCCTGCTTTGCTTGGTAGCTGCAATGACCGGGCTAAGCAACTGCATGCTTCACCTTCAGGTTTGCACTTCAAATGTGGCAGTTACTTACTTTCTTTTCTAATTTGTCTGTTACTCAGAAGCTTGGTTTATCTCTGATGATGCTATACTTATGCTACTTTTTGTTTCTATCATATACAGACAGACCTCTAGAAATTTGTACTACTGTTCTCAAATATCCACAATGATAAAGGTTGATGTTATGCTGCATGATAATCTTTTCCCTGCTTGAAACTGTGAAATTATTTTCATTTTCTATTTTTAGCTAACAAGTTAGTACTATATACCTGAAAGTTATATATTTGTTCCTCTTGATTGGTGGGTGACTAGTGTGAGCCTTTGGTTTTGATGCTTCTGCCCTGGTGTTAGTTCAAAGAAGCATGCCAATGATATATTTTGTTGTCAATGTGTATGTTGTTTTTACTCTCATCACAGATATCTCAAATGTTTAATGTTATCATGCTAGCCTAAGATGATCTTCAGTACTTAATGGATAAAGTTTAGCCCATGTGTTTTGCAAGCTGCCCATAACATGGAATGGTTTTACATTCTACAATTTCTTTTTCTTGCAGGTAGGTTGTTAACTGCACTTGTATGCGAATACTTGGAGTGGGCGCAACTAAGTCACACAATGAAAGTTTACTTACCAGAGTGTAACCTTGTAAGTGGTGACCATTCTTCCATATTTTGTTTGTGCGTTTTGGAAATCAACATCCAGTAATGTTTCATTTTTTTATCTGTAAATCAGACCAAGGACTTCTGGAAGAAAGAACTGAAGGACTTTTCTAACAAAAGTGGAGCTGAAGGGAGCAGGAGTGCTGAAAGTGGTCCCGTCCTTTTAGATGTTCTTGAAGGTTATCTGAAATACGAGGTTTATCTCTCGCATGATCATTAACATATAACATAGGCGTTTCCTAGTAAAAAAAAGAAGGAAAACACTTTGGGTAATGTGCCCAAGATTTTTTTGGGAAAACCATATGCATTATATTCAGTATCAACTAAGATTTGTGACAGTTATGATACTCATCAAAGTGTTGCCTTATACAAAATTTAGGTGTTTAATTCTGAATAGTGTAGTCAAGATCAAGCACATCTTCACTATTTAAAATTTTAAGTTTGCTAGAAAGATGAAAGATTTGGAGAATGTAGACAATGATTCTTAGCATAATCAAAATCAATGGAAATTGATATATTATTTTTGAATTCGGTCAGTTGTCTTACAGGGCATGTCAAATTTACAACGCATTACCAGTACCATTGTACTGAGATCTGTTTACATCTGATTTGTTGATCTCAGCATATTGATCTGAGTCAAAGTCAAGGTCTCCTATTGAGTTTTGATAGTCTGTGTTAGTATGGTGCTTGGGGTATGAGCTGCATTTATTGTGCTTTCTGTCTAGTGTCTATGAACTTCAATTCAGCATATAAGAATTTCAAAAGTAAAATCAGCTTGGTTTTCACTGTCCTTGAGCAAGTAAAGCTGCTTTGCATACTTTCACTCTTCTTAACAATAAGTTTTTTTTCCATTGACCTCCAAATATAGTTAACAAACTCCAGCTTAAAATTTATGGATTTCCACGGCGTGCTTTGGTGTTCTAAAAATGTTGTGTTGATCAGAATTTATCTCAAACAAGGATGGGCGGTAGGAGGATGATGAGTTCAGAGTCTGAACCAAATGCTGAACTTCGGAACATGAGGAGGCCACCGTCATCATCAGTTGGGAGCCTGCCTTCTATGGCAAGGTAATTAAGCATGATGCCATACTGTTGCGCCATTGTACTCATATGTCAGCTATTTGTTATTGGCATTAGGTGTGATGGTAACATTTTACTTTGAATTGGCCAGGCCAATCTCATCATCACAGTCATCAGGTGTGTCCTGATACAATTCATTCAGTTTTTCATATGTAGTTGTTTTTGTAAATTCTGAAACAAGTGCCCTCTGCACTAACATTCAGACCGCAGAGTGGGATCTTCAGCTTCCAACATGAGGAAAGATGAGTACAACTGGAGATACGATGCAGATGATATATCTGAAGAGGTGTTGCGGGCATCGACTGCTCTAGAAAACATCCAGTTAGACCGGAAGTCTCGGAATCTGCCGACATCTTGGAGGTAGGTGGGATTGACTGATTGATTGCCCCTCCCTCGTAATGTGTGTCCAGTGCAATTACATTTTACCGAGAACGTCATGTGATAATTGTATGGTCTGTTTTGCAGGCATTCAGGGGATGGTGCGGAGTAATGAACAACAAAAGCTTTGGACCCTGTATCTTGTAATTTGTATCAAGCCATTCATTTGCAGTGCTATGATGCTTGAGGGAGTTAGATTGCTACTAGTAAGAAACGATGCTTGACTAGTTATGATTTGTCTTGTAACAAACAAAACAAAAGTTGGTGCTTACTTAAGGGTGAGTGATTAGATTATTATTTATTAATGCATGGCTTTAATTTGGAGATGGTGATGAAGCATTTCGAACTTTGAAGGGTACAATATTATTGCTCCTGGGTCCGGGTGCACACAAACAGATTGCACCTCCTTTAGTTCAACACCAACAATAAAAGTAATGCACTCATGCCAAGTGTCCCACACATTTGTAATACAGTGTAATACTCCCTCCTTCCACGTTTATAAGGCGCATACGCAAAACGAGATTTAAACTTTACGATCTTTGACTAATAATTTATCCATCCATTTTTTTATTTTGACATAAACTTGACATGGTTGAATTTGTAATCAAACGTACTTTCTAATGAGTATAAATTCATAACCATAACTAATATAATATAAAAGAAATAAATAGTCAAAGTATGATTTAAGAGACCGTGTCACGTTATCTCATGTCTTATAAACGTGGAAGGAGGGAGTATGAGCGAGCGACATCAGACACGGCAACATCTAACGTCACAGTATCGCCAGCCTGACACGTATATTGTTATATGGATTATATACATACTAAATTAAGTATCAGGTCGACCATCCAATGCAACATGCATGCTGTTCCGAAAAAACAAACAAACCATGCATGCTATGCTATAATTTAACGACCTTGGATTGGATAAGGTAGCTAGCTAATTGTTTTGGGATAACGTTGGCGAGCATGTCGTCAGGCAGCGCCTGCGCCATCGATCAATCTTTCTTTCTTTCTAGGACGCTGCGGTCTTTATTTCTCCTCCATCCATCTCCATCACCGATCGACCTTTCTATGCATGTAATCCGCTGATTTGATTTGCCTGCCAAAACTTTACCTTTGTCTCTTCTATTCTATGTTACATAAACATAACAAATAAATCCTTGCGCATTTACAGACAGCTTAGTAGTGGTTCTTCAGCTATTTTTGCTAGGTACACGAATGGAGACTGTCATAAGGGATTTGACTGACACCCATATATATACAGAGACAGTAGACATACATGAGACGAATGGTCGTGCTACTGCAATGGAATCTATCTGTCATCTCATCTGAGACCTGGGCGCATCAGCAGCTCGTCAAAGGAAAAGGATGCACCACCCTTGTCGTTCATGGACGACGATGAATCCGCAACAACCATGGACCTGTTGCTTGCTGTTGGACACGAGCAGCTGCTGTTGGATACTAGTAGTAGTCGCCCTGTTCGTTTGGCTCGTGTCAGGTGATGGTTTTTGCTGAGAGAAAAACACTGCTGGTTGATTGGTGACTGGTGCTGGTTTCTGCTGAGAGAAAAACACTGCTGTATGGCGAAAACCATCCAGCCATACTAAACTCCACAAGGGCGTACATGATACACGGGGCAAGCCTCTCAGGGTGCGTTTGGTTGAGGGTTAAGGTTGGATGGGATCATTCCATCCATGCTATCTAGGGATGAGTCCATCCATGTTCGTGTTTGGTTCGAGGGATAGTGTCATCCATGATTTCTGTTTGGTTCGATAAATGAAACATGGATGGGATCATCCCATCCACTGTTTGGTTGGATGGATGATGTATAAAAAAAGATATGTTCACCTCTTAGTTCAATTGGTAAGGTTCCACCTAAGTTCAGGCTGTGGTCTGTACTCGGTCCAAACATTTTTACACTAACATTTTTTCATATGAAACATTAGCAATATTACTAAGAAATCGACATGCAAAGCAGCAAAGACAAAAGGACTAGCGTGACCAATAGAAGCAGCGGCAAAAGCAAGCCATACACACATATATGAAGTCTTGAACTGATGCATAATTATCAAGTCTTACACACATACATAATTATCAAGTCTTGCACATATATGGTGCACATGAGTAGCTAAACAGATGCATAAGTAGTTCTCAAGTCTTACATAAATAACATACGAGGTCTTGGGCACAAAATAAGCATCACTAGTGTCACTTCTCACACATAAGCTGCTCAATTTTCAGGAAATTTCTCAGAAATGAAGGCTGAAACCCAAACAAGCTTGTCCTCCAAAGGCAGCTCATGAAACGCCCATGCAATCAGAGGGTTGCTAACCAAATGTGAATAGTAGAACGCTATATGAGTGGCATCAAACCCCGGAAGACTCTTCAAGGTAGCATACATGCTAGGAGGAAATTGTGGCATTCCAGCAGCCCTTATTGCATTGGAAAGTTGTGTCCCCACTTCCTTTATAGCTTTAACGAAATTACCATCTTCTTCACAGTCATTTGTCTTTCCTCTTTTAGGCTTAGGTGCAGATGATGTTGCTCCATCAGCATCTACATTAACTCTAGTTGACTTTGGGGCAGAGGACTCACTTGCATCAGCAGTTCCTCCTGCAGCAGTGGGTGTAGCAGTGGCTGTAGCAGATGGTGCATCAGGTTCATCATCTAGTTCAATAGGGCCTGTAGTTCCTAAAGGCTCACTTGATCCCTTTGCAAACTTCCCAGTAGCTAATTTGTCTCCAAAAATTGCAACCATCTGTCTGTAGTTCTCAATAGGCTTGTTTAAATACTCAGCATCACTCTTCTTCTTCGCATCCTAAGAAAAAGAAGACAAACTAAATTCAGCAAAGATATGAAACAAAAGACCATATATGAAATAAATTCAGCAAAGAAATGCATCAAAATTCAGCAAAAAAATCAGGTAGCATTGATGGATATATAAGTACCTTAACATGGTTGGCATAATGCTCAGGATCTACCGTGATTATGCAATTATCTTCATCCCAACCAAAAGCACTGACACCCCTCAATAATTGTATCTTAGAAAATTTCCGCTGCCATGTCCTCAGATGGTGCTTCACATTTTCACCAGTGTATTGTGCATTGAAATGAGAATTAATAGCTTTAGAACAATCATTCAAATGAACCTTCTTCAAAGTCTTGGTTCCAGAAGACTTCAAGGTAGCTAAGAACTCCAGCATGAAAGTTGATGCTTCAGAAAACCATATTGTAGCCTGACCCCCTCCCTCAACCCCTCCCTCAACTTCCTCTAATTCAGCCATTCCCTGTTATACAATGACAAAAATAGAATTCCAACATTGACAACATTGTTTTCAGCTACCTTGGCCTTCGGCCCAATTTGAGTGTCAACAATTGGCTAGTTGATAGTTGATGCTGATTTGTCTGTCTCTCTCTATCATGCTTTGCCCTGCAATACGGATCCAATCCGTAGCTAGCTTCGTATCCGATGCTACAGAGCAGGTAGCTAGCTTCAGCCTTAGCTATGACATCGAAAGCGTAGGTGAGGAGCTAGCCTCTGTACAAAGCATGCGAGTTTTTCTCTTTTTGGTTGGGCGATTGATAAGCTTGATTGATTGATTGCTACCGTGTGTGTTTCTAGAACTACACGGGACAAATAACCGTGTACTGTTTTGGTGAATCATACCACGCAAATGGCTTTCGGATTAAGTCAGACAGTGAGTTAATGACACAGGAGCTGCAGGAGTACGTTGATACACGGAAAATTAATGGGCAGCAAGACGTTGGGTGGTTTGTGTGTGTTGAGCCTGGCACAAGACGACTAGCTCTAGCGTAAAGTCAGATGCTAGTAGCCCAATCGACATACAGGAACCGGGTTATGCAGAATTTCACCAAGCATGCACACTGTTGTGTACAAGGCTTGCACTTTCATCGATCGAGAGAGAGAGAGAATGACACAGCAACTACTCTGTGGATAAGTGAGGAACGCTTATTACGTATCATTTTTTATTTCCTTGCATTGCGCTCGTGAAGGACAAGATCGAATCACCCGACACCAACTTCTCACCGTGGAAGAAAAAAAGGTACTGTACGGCTCGGAATTAAAATCTCCGTGATCCCCGTTGGATTGGATCCCTGCATTTGCAAGCTACGAACGCGCTGGCGATGCGATCCACGTGCGGGTGTACGCCAAACAAACATGCAGTCATCCAGATTCCAGAAGCTGTCGCGCGATATTGGCCTGTTCGTTTGACTGCTGGCTGGTGTTGATTTTTGCTGAGAGAAAAACGCTGCTGGCTGATTGGTGACTGGTGCTGGTTTCTGCTGAGAGAAAAACACTGCTGTATGGCGAAAACCATCCAGCCATACTAAACTCCACAAGGGCGTACATGATACACGGGGCAAGCCTCTCAGGGTGCGTTTGGTTGAGGGTTAAGGTTGGATGGGATCATTCCATCCATGCTATCTAGGGATGAGTCCATCCATGTTCGTGTTTGGTTCGAGGGATAGTGTCATCCATGATTTCTGTTTGGTTCGATAAATGAAACATGGATGGGATCATCCCATCCACTGTTTGGTTGGATGGATGATGTATAAAAAAAGATATGTTCACCTCTTAGTTCAATTGGTAAGGTTCCACCTAAGTTCAGGCTGTGGTCTGTACTCGGTCCAAACATTTTTACACTAACATTTTTTCATATGAAACATTAGCAATATTACTAAGAAATCGACATGCAAAGCAGCAAAGACAAAAGGACTAGCGTGACCAATAGAAGCAGCGGCAAAAGCAAGCAATACACACATATATGAAGTCTTGAACTGATGCATAATTATCAAGTCTTACACACATACATAATTATCAAGTCTTGCACATATATGGTGCACATGAGTAGCTAAACAGATGCATAAGTAGTTCTCAAGTCTTACATAAATAACATACGAGGTCTTGGGCACAAAATAAGCATCACTAGTGTCACTTCTCACACATAAGCTGCTTAATTTTCAGGAAATTTCTCAGAAATGAAGGCTGAAACCCAAACAAGCTTGTCATCAAAAGGCAGCTCATTTTGGGTACAATGTGACTTCCTACCACGAAAGTCAGGCTCCAAGTCCTCTGGAACTGAGGCTCGTACATAGGTGCCATCAATAGCTCCAATGCAATCCTATGTTATGTTCAAACAAGCAATAAGTAATTTGGGACCATACGGCTTACATATCTAAAATTCACCAACAGCATGAAGAACTTTGTTGAAATAACGACTCACTGCTTCACCTGATCTACCAAAATTTGTGCCAACTACTCTATTTCTAAGGTTGTGTCCCACTGTATTTAGAAACATACCAACTTGCTCTTCTATGCTAACATGAAGCGTGTCTTCAAGCAAAGCACGATCTCTAAAAATCTTACAAAACCGAAAAAAACGCGCTTTACTTAGCCTGAGCATGTTAATGCAAGTAGTATCATTTTTCCATATCTTATCATTTAGGTATTCAATTCTGATCCTATCTGTTGACGTAAAATCTGCAGTCCACGCCAAGCACACAGCAAGCCGAATTAGCTAGCTTCACACGTGGCCCGATCGTTTGAATCCGAAAGCGTGCCAGTCAATTTTCCCTGCAAACTGACAAAGGAGGAAAAAGTCTAGATAAAAACCTGGAACATGCCGGGTGATACCAGACAGTTCCATATCTACGGCTTACAAAGCCATCTTGAATGACATATAGTTACGAACAAGCTATCTGTCAGCAGTTAACGCATCATTCGGCAATCAGCAAAGCATGCAAGAAACGCAATGCCGAACGCGTGACGTCAGCGTGACGAAAGATCGGTATTTTAACTAAGCGACATGTTGTAGCATGTAACCATAACCGATTATCGTAACGCGACGAAATAAATAAAAGGGTGAAAGCATGATCATAGATTTTTTAATAAACAAGAATGCATAGGTTTAAAGCACTAGTCTACCGCATGTCTAGATACTTTCGAACCCGTCAAGTATAATAAACAAACAAGTTAATCCACCGCATGATACAACTTGTTTAGAATTACACCACCAACCAAGAATAGATCAATCTACCGCATGATATACTCTAAACATGGAAGGCTAAAAGCATTCATTATTTAAAACAAAGCCATGATCACGTTTCACTCGTGAAGGGATTACCGAATACGGCTAAATAGCCGAATCGGGTTCCATGAAGAAGGAACAAACGTTGTCAATGATGATAAATCTATCAGATCGAATCGAATTCTAATCCACCGGATGATTAGCTCTAAGACGACCCAAAAACCTGCATCTACCGCATGATACCCGGCTCTGTCAAGATCCATACAAAATCAACAAGTTTGAACCCGCGACACGTGACAATCTAGATTGACTTGAATTCGGCTATGTAGAGAAACGTGATTTCGTCATGCAATGGATCAAAACCGAATCTTAATCAATCTAAATTGGGCAAAAGAGTGTTATATGAATTAAACATAAAGTAAAACCCAAATAACACAAGGTAACTTAATGAATCTATTAGATCTTTGCCAAAATCTAATAAAGCCGATAACTTGCTTCAAGCTAAACCTCAGCCTACCGCATGACTCATGATTTAACAAAGAAGCCTTCTCATACCAAGCTTAAATCCACCGCATGATACTAAGCATGATACAAGGTTGCCGGTACTTACGGAGGTCGACGGATCGATGACTCCTCTCGAAGAACTCGACGACTCGACTAAAGGACTCGATGTTGGCACGGGGCCAGTTTGTTGTACGATTGATTGTTATCTTTCTTCTACAACTGCCATGGGTTTATATTTATACCCAGGTCTTGATACAACTCCTAGTCGGACACGACTACAATACTTGCCTCCAAAAAATAAACGATGAATCTTCGTGTCCATATCGCGTTTCTTGTTCGAACCGGCCTTTTCCTTGCATTGATCCACGTCATCACGCCTTCTTGAATGTTACTTCTTTTCGCCTGCGGAATAACGCCTCTGCCGAATGATGACGCGTTCCCGACCGCACAGCATCTTTGCCGAATGCTTCAGAGAAATCCCCTTAGCCGAATGGCATCCTTCCACCAAATCCGGCCCACACATCAGCCTCTTCCTGGTGCTAATTTTTGGTGTTAACACATGCCCCTTCAATTTCGGGATAAAGGATACTTTTATCTCGGAATTGACCAGGAATCCCCAACACTTCAAGCTGAATCTGTTCGACATTCGCTTTCCGCTTCCGAATCCTCGGAGCGCGCCTTCCAAACTCAAACCCTAGTTCGTTGCATCTTTCAAGCTCCAATCTTCAAATGGCGAACCAAGATCTTGTCCTCCAAGTAAGCTTTTAATCCCTTAAGCACATTCGGCATTCTTTATTATCACGTGTCTTCTTTCTGCAAGTCAGCTCCATCTATCATGTTCTCTCTCAATCGAAGTCCAGCGGTATCACCACTTTACCGATTCTTCATTACTGACCAGCTTCCTGCTTATTTTGCCGAATGCCCTTTCGTCTTCTTATCGGGTCCACCTGTCATCTTCAGTACTTTGGAAACATACGCGCGTCATAATTGCTTCATCTGCCGACTCACCTTTCAACGCAAAATCCGCACCTCACGTCAAGCACACAGCAAGCCGAACAAGCTGGCTTCAAACGTGGC
>OAMR01000314.1:957457-986099 GCA_900205405.1 Echinochloa crus-galli
ACATACCTCATTCAAGAATTCTCGGATGCCCTGATAGGAGTCATTCGTGAGAAGTTTGACTGCAATCTCTCTCCCATCAGTCAACTTTCCGTAGTACACTATGCCAAACCCTCCAGAGCCAATTCTTCTCTCAAATTTGTCAGTAGCATCTTCAATTTCAGATAAAGAAAATCTGTGTGCTGATTCTGTAGCTACTTCACTAAAATATGAGCCAAGTTTTTTTGCTGGTGCTGCCATAACAACCGTGTCTGGAGATGGCAAAAGAATCACTGCATGCCCTAGCATAATATCATGTGTCAATTGAACTGAAGAGATTGTACCTTCATGAGTTTTCTTCTTTCTCTTACATGTAAAGAAATAACATCCAATAGCAGCACCAAGTAACACAATGACCCCAATCGCCACGCATATAATAATTATGGTGTGGCTAATGCCATTGTTTACGATGTGAAGGCCACTGTTGCCTGAGAAGCTGCAGGCATGTAACAAATAAGAACATATGGGAGTCATGTGGCCATCCTAAGAAAGACTATTTGATCTGGAAGGAAAGTGAAACTTACTTCAAAATAATACTTCTCTTGAAAAGTGATTTTGGAACCTGTCCAGACAGCTTGTTGTTTTGGACATACCTGCAAAAAGATTTAGTTCATAAGAGTGGCCTTTTTTAATAAAGACCCTTGAACAGATGTAGTTTTCCATTAAAAAAAACAGATGTAGTTGTATAGAAAAAAAAAGAGAGACTAATTCACTATCAACGGTCATTCGAGTTTCTTGAGCAGGAAAAAAAATTTCAGAATTGAACACGAATAAAGATAAAATAGAAAGGGAAAGTCTGCATTCTCCAAAGTATGGAAGAGATTAAGACAAGGTGCACCCAAGAATTTAACTTACAGCTCTTTCAAGTTAGGTAGGTCTCCCAAAGAAGGCGGCAATTCACCAGTCAACTGATTATTCTCAAGGTGACTGAAATGAAAAAAGCACCATATATAAGAGTAGAATCATTTCGGAATAACATATTATCAAAATAAGTGGAAACTCACATATACTGCAAATTATGGCATTCACTGAAATCAGGAATTTGGCCAGAAAATGAATTACCATCAAGCCTTCTGCATTAAAAGAAATAAGTAAATCAGACAATAGAAGCCAAATACTTGGACAAGATAAAGATACAAAGTGTTCGGTTCTTACAGCTCAACCAGCCCTGATAACTTTGCCAGTTCCACAGGGATACTTCCTGTAATGTTCTTTCCAGACAATGTGCTGCAAGAAAAAAAAATTATCAGGTGTCACATACTATTTCATCAAGGAAGACAAAAATTGGAAGTGGAATGATATGCTAGCTATCATACATTGAGAATACCCTTGGAGCATCTTCTGAACTGCATTGCACCCAGGACCATGATGCTGGTAAGCACGGATCACCACCCTCTTGTGCCCAACCTGCCTGTGAATATCGTGATACCATGCTGGCCATGGTATTTGCTGTCAATATTACGCATACCAATTTAGTCCGAAACTGGATTTTTTGTTTGTTGTACGATGCTGAAACATCAGGGGTTGTTGTAGCAAAGAAAAAGATAAGGTAGGCAAAATGCAGACAATTGCTTACCATCTTGAGATCCCATAGTAATTTGGACATATTTGAGAAAAAGAGCGCGCTTCACTCATCTGTTTGCATAAAAGAAAATGTAATTCTAGTTACAGCTTAGGTGTGACAGTAGAGAGAAGCATGATCAGAACTTTGGACCTTTGAGCGCATCAGGATAGAGAATTATAACAACCATCATATGCATTCATAGTTTTACCTACAGGATATTAAGTCTATAGTTGGGCATAGAACTCTAGTTTAGTTTAGAACTCTGATATGAAGCTAAGGTGTGAGTATGGTGCTGTGCAGTAGTACCTGACTGAATCGTTGCTTTCTGCGCCAAAATTTATCCTTGCAGACAGTGCAAGGAAGAAGCGTGCCTCATCGGTGGTGTAGTAGAGTGAACCGTTAAATTGGCGAAGCTCGAGAGTAGAGATGAAGGGCTGTCCTGTACTGGCATTGGAGAGGCAGACGCTGAGGGTGGGAGCAGCAGCCAAGATAATTGCTTCCTCAACCACGGGTGTGGTTGCATCATCGATGACAATGGTGGACCAGGGAGATGCTCCTAGGGAGATGTCGAACTTTGGATAGACATTGCTGTTGTCAAAGTTGCCATAGAGGAAAGTTGCTCTGACGAGGTAGCGTGTCCTGTTCCTGACGTTCATGGTGTAGCAGTACTTGCTGTTGTCTGCGGGGAAATAGCGCACGGCAGTGAACTGCTGGCTCTGCAGGCCGTTCTGGACCAACAATTGTGCTGTCTGGCCACCGGAGACGAAGGTAGCGTCGGAAGTCCACTGGATCCCGATGGCATCTGTGTGATCATGAGCTCCCCCACAGTCCAAGCTAATGAAACCTGCAGCGCAGGATGGGAAAGGGGCAATTAGATGTTGTAGAACACACCGTTGTTCGAAAAAAAAATGTACAGAACACAGTCCGAGCTGCTAGTTAGCTTAGATTTATGTGGGGCAAATGAAGCAGGGAATGAAATGAATGGCTGTGGCCGTGCCGCTGCCTGCAATTTCGCAGATCTCCTCACCATGGCTATGTGCGTAAGCAGGAGGAAAAAGGGCGCCGCCGCGCCACTGCTGTAAAAAAACAAATCTTTGGAGATGAGAACGGGAGCTCACCAGGCTGCGCAGCGGACGGTGGAAGTAGGACGACGAGGAGGAGGAGCTGCAAGTGGAATAAGAGGAGCAGAGTGGCGGCGGTGAAGGCGGAAGCCATGGAAGTCGTGACCCGCAGCCGCAGGGAGGGGAGGGCCGGAGGGCCTTTTCCTCCCCAACCCAAAGCAAAGCAAAGCAGGCGCTTCTTCCCCAGGAGAACCAACCAACCACTAATACTCTCTACTCAGTAGCATAGCAGCCAGTAGTGGATAACCTGCTCACTCTGAATCAATTAGACAGCTGAAGGATACCAGAGAGGGGGAGTAAATGGGAGCCGATAAAAATTTCTCCCACGTGAGCAATCCGGCCTATATCCCAAATTCACTTCCAACGAGTCCAACTCGCTTCCTTGCCAGGTCCACAAAGCCACTGGAGTGCTTCTGGACCTAGGAGCAAGTCTCACCTAGAGACACACAGCGGAAACAACAAACAACCTAAAACACTAGCTAGAAGCAAGGAAAACAGTATCAGCAGGAAAGTCCGGAAACTCCGCACAAAAGTCCGGCAACTCCGCGAAAGTCCGGAAACTCCACACAAATGCCCGGAAACTCCGCACTAGTTTGGAGACTCCACACTAATGTCCGGAAACTCCGCACATAAGTCCGGAAACTCCACACAAGTTCGGAAACTCCACACAAATGTCCGGAAACTCCGCACTTCCGGAAACTCCACACTTTTGTCCGGAAACTCCGCACTTTTCAGAACAGCTACAGGAACCCGCGGACGCACCCTCTCAAATCCATAACCGGATCTCCCAAACGGCTAGAGCTCTCGAGACGAAACTTTGGGGAGATGATTAGCACTCCAAGGAGATGCTATGCCCCAAAAATCTCGACCTCTAACTCCCTACAAACCGAGAAATCACGGATCACACGAAACAACACCTTCCCACGAGTTCATCCAAAAATGTCAAATCGAGACCGATTCTCGGCGATTGAGGGGGCAAGATCATCCACAAAGAGGCGCAAGGCACTCACCCATGATCCCCTCAAACAAATCCGAAGCCAAACGGTCTAGAAACGACGAATCGAGACAAACACGAAAATAGCACAAAAAGGAACTCGGGGAGAAACAAAGAGATTCAACTAGCACTTAATTCCATTCTAACAAACCAAGGTCAGATTCTATACAAGGCTAGCAACCTCCCAAACATCCTTCCGCTAAGATCAACATGAAGCACGGGCTAGCCTAGAGAAGCAAGAAAGAAATGAACTAGGGTTCCAAAAGAGCTAAGTTGCCATCCCCCTCTACCCCTATATATATTAAGTCACCGGAGATGGCAAAAGACCAAACTACCCCTACAAACTTATAACAAGATACACACCCCTCAGGGGCAAATTTGGAATAAGGCAGATATTTCTCCCGGCCAGGCACGCCGTCCATCCGGTCTTGCTTTCCTCCGACGCAAGCTCCCGGATCCCGCCGCGTGTCCCCCGCTTCGAAGCTTCCCGAACGCGCCCGGATTACCGTCTCCGTCACGTTGGGCCCTGGGGCTCGGTTTTGAGGCCCAAACCGAAAAACCCTCCTCCGATGGTTTTGTGGCCCAACCATCAAACCCCGCGTACAAGCTTCGGTCATCAGCCGCTACCTTGCACCGGCTCCAAGTCTTCAACTTCGTCTTGGTTTTCTTGCACCATGCCGACTGCACTCGATCTCGTCTGGCCACCGGGTCCCTCGAACCAAGCCTACTCGTCTCCACTCCTCGGAGACCTTTCGCGCTTGTTCTTCACCTGCACCAACGCAAATCCAGCCGCATCGAACACCTGCAATACTCAGCCAAGAGTCAGTCCACACAACGTTGTCAATCACTCATCACACTGAGAAGCGACCATCCATCGGTCCTCGGACACACATGGTCCTCAACAGCAAAGACGAACAGGAAGGAGATGAAAACCAGCTTTTCTACCACTCCATCTCCATGGTAAGCTCGTCTTTAACTAGTGGATCCGGTCCTTTTTTTTGGAAAAGGGAAGCTTTATTGATCTTAGACAATTACATCAAGATGATACAATTATATAGGATCCAACCTGGCCTCTGCATAACTAAGATGCACACAGCCTATGAAAAGAAAAAAAAGAGTACACCATGACCAAAAGATCATGTCGCAGCAAACTATCACAAGCGACTTCACCTTCACCCGCTTCACTAACCAAAGCAGCACTTGGACTATGACGTAGGCTCCTGAGACAACGTCTCCAATGAGGAAACGACACGCGCACGTGCCGACATTACAGTGACCCAATCAATTAAGACCAGATCAAGAGTTTTCACCCGAGGGAGTAATTCACCTTAATCCAAACAATGCCTTCAACAAGGTCACTGTCAGGTACAACCAATTAAGGTCAGACCTAGAAATTTCTTCCCGGAACCGGTGAATTACCACCACGACATAATCGCACCGTGTTGCTTCCTCCTTTCTACCATGCCAATGCTTTCATATAGACCAGACCTGACCCACTTCAAACGGCCACAAACTCCAAATCCGGCAGACCATCTGAAATCGTAACCTGAGATATCATGCTGCAAAGTAGCCACTGGGTACCCGTGCATCATCCACCAGAATAAATTGCAGATGAAATCCGTCTTCGAGTAAGAGAATCCGCGAACGAAGCCAAGGTGACTCATGTCTCCTGGTCTATATGAAAATAAAGACGAAATTGAAGATGTCATCACCAGATGTAGCGCCGCCGCCCCGCTCGTCCTGCGAGCCTGGCATCCCGCGCAGCCGGTCCTGCGAGCCCGTCAACCCGCGCGGCAGGCGTCGGAGATGCGCCGCCCGTCCAAACCTCTGCCATACGCGCGCCGGGGCAAATCCACGTACCAGCGATATTCCCACGCGCCCGGCCGCCGATGCGCCGTGCCGGCCGTCCCTCCGCGCTAAGGCCGCCGCTGACCGCGTGCTCCTGATCCGTGCCACCGGCCCGCGCGCCGAGGCTAGATCCCACATCTAGATGTGTATAAGAGACAGGGAAAGGGCGCCGCCCGTGTCGCGCGTCGCCCGAGGGCGACGCGGGGGCCGTGCGGCTCTTTTTTTCAGATCGGATTTATCCGCTGTGTATGTTTTCAGTGTGGATCCGGTCCTAACACAATAAATAAAAAAGTGGAAGGTCGATTAGGAAATAATAAAAATATCCAGAGTTGGAGACAGGAGGAGGGATTGGAGACTGTCCGAAGAGGAGAATGTCCATTCCATTTGCATGTGCACAACAGCTACTGTTTGTTCCTCTGCTTTAGCAACATCCTTTTAGGAGTCCTTTTTTTTCTCAAGCTCACTCAACCGCACTGCTGGAAAGACCTCCTCGACGCAAATTAAAACACCCACATTTTTTAATGAACGACAAAAACGCTGTACATCATGTATATGTGTATACCCGTGGTATTTTTGGGCATGAGGACATGACGTGTACTAAAAAGGAGTCATTCATTGGCTGATACGGTGATTTTTACGTTGCAATTTAGTTTCACCATAAGGTAAAATGGGGGCATATCATCATTTCCTCTCAGATCAAATAGATGCTGCATCTCAGCCATATCACCTCAACTTTTCCCAGATGCTTTAATTTGGTGACCAGCCTCATATCGCTCCTGGATGATCAAGAGCTTTGCTTAGATGAGCTGGCCTGAGAGACGCATGGATCAGTAGCTTTGAGGCTTTGACACACTCACTAGTTCATGCTCCCTATGCATCATTGCAGCTGCGTACAGCATGCGAGTGCTTCGGCCTTTCTGTCCGTCTCTCTGCTTTTGCATTGCGTCAAAAAGAAACCCAGTAAAGTGACTCTTATGGTCCAATCCTCCCATCCATTGGAATGGAATTAGAAAAATCAAACATGAACGGAAGCAAGAGCAAGCTAGTGTCATACGTAGCTGACTAATGCAGTGCGCTGGATGTGGAGATGACACCGATCGGCATCTATTTGTGTGTCTGAATAAGATACCTATGTAGAAGCAATGCAGACACATCATCAGTAATTAATTCAAAAGGCGTTATTCTTCTATATTTTTCCCAAGTAACTGGCGGGCCATTTTACATTGTGCTTATTGGGCTCCATGTATATACTCTTTACATGCGAATGGACTTGTCGTCCAATGGTAGGGCGGTCCAGTGGGACGCTACCCACCAGGGTTCAAATCCTGGTGCTCGCACCTTTTCCTGAGATTTTTCCAGGATTTTCCGGCGTTATGTGTTAAGTGGTAAGCGACGTTCCCGTCGACAACGAGGTGCCAATAGTGACTTCGAAAATCTCCAGATATCGGGTGCTCAGTTCTACGGAGGTGCTCATAGGGGTAGGGTTTACGTACCTATATTCATAGGGGTGAGTGTGCTTGCGTGTGTGAACGTCTACGTTGTACTGTGTGATTCTCAAAAAAAAATACTCTTTACATTCCAAATTACTAGTTATTTTATATTTGTTCTAAAGCAAACCCAACATGACTAAATCGAAGCAATACTGCAACCGGATCCATGTCCTAATGATGTACATGTTGTGATTAATTACCAATATACTTTCAATCAATGGCACTGTTGTCGTTCTATCCGATCCATGCAGCAGAGAGACTTCCCCTTGATTGTTGGTAATCGATAATTGAGACTAGCTGTGTTTCTTCTTGTAAGCCAAGACTAGATACTGGCTTTGCTACAAAGAAAAGGTCCACCTTCTCGATCCAAATGTCGCCATCATACTTTAGTTTCATGTGCATGCGCGTGCAGAACGACATTACATTCTTATGTTAGCAAGCGGATACATCCAATCATGCCGTGCACGAGCCAGACTTGGAAGGCATCATCAATAATGAGGATTTGGCCGCAACTTTGTCAAGGGAATGTCACAACCTAAATTTTTGGATTTGGAACATAAATAGGTAGTACAATTATAACAACGATTTCCTCAAATTTCTAAAATTATTTCAAGCTTTATATAATTAACAAGAATTTAGTACAGGAAAATAATTATTTTATAAATTATGAACAAGCGTGACATGTCGTTGCTACATCCCTATGAACAAAAAACCTCAGCCATATATAGCCCAAGTAAAGTACTCCGCCGCCAATGCAAGCCTGCTGCCGATATCGCCTTCATCAACTCCAGTCCCGAGAGGATCGGAGCCGGCCGGCACCGCGCGCGGAGTACTTACCCGGCCTCAAAGACCCAGGAACGTACCGGCACGGTCGAATGCCCTGCCCATCCCCGGCCAGCTACGTTGTCGTCCATGAACAAGGGCACCTGCCCGAACGTACGTGGAGTGGAGGAAGCAGTACTGCCACTCATCACATGGTGGATGAACAATCAAAGGGAGTACAGGGAAGATCATTGACTTTTTTTCAATTATTAATGTAACAGCACTGCACGAACTGTTGATGTTCTGAATCAAGTTTCCTGCTTGAATTTGATCAATGAACATACTCCGTATATATGCAGTCTATTCCAAACACCGAAACAGTCAGGTACGTCAAAGCTAAATGCTCATCCGGGTACGTACAACAGTGAACTTACAGCAGGACGTGCCTCTAGTCCTTATTTCCTTTTCTCATCTACTGTACTATACAGACAACTCAAGGCCTACCAAAATGGAAATTTGGCAATTTTTCCTAACATAATAGGAGGGAAAAATATAACAACCTGAAATTTGATTCATGTATCATAAAGGAATCCAGATGTTCGTTCTACTGCTTCTCTCTCTGCAACATGGGCCAAAAAACTTCTGTTGCACTGCACGGTTTCTGTTTCTTTGCACTACAAATGTAAACCAAGGTCAACCTCTGGAACCCACCATGGCTTTCTTCTCCTGTGTCAACTCTCTGGACTTCTCATCCTCGATCATTGCCTTCTTGGCAAGCTCGTAGCCAGCAAAGTTCATAGCTCCAAGAGGAGCAATCCAGAAGAAGCGGGGGATCGCACCCTTAAAGAGTCCAAGGGGTCCCTCATTTCCAAGGATGGAGAAGACTATCGTCTGCATAGACACTGGCGTGCCTGGGGGTGCAGTCATCATCCGTGTTTTCATCACGTCAAAGGGTGTGGTCACAACTGCTGCAAGTCCACCGGACAATGCTCCAACTGCTACAATTTCCCATGGTTCCAAATCTCTCTTGGCAACATGCTGTGCTGCCTACAAGACCCAAGGCCAGCGTCATTACATATGCAGGTCATGAAAATACTCATAACAGATTTAATGTAACTACCATTTTGAAATCACGATAACCAAAATGCACACTAGCTAGTGGCACCGATAAACATATGAACTGACTGATATTTACTTAAAGAGTTGAAAGATATACACCCTAACTCTGGTCCATTTGGTACACAAAAATACAGAATCATTATGAATTCAAGATACCTTTTTAGCTTCTGCATAGAGGCACATTCCAGCGACATAGAAAGGAACCTCACGACAAAGAGTGGCCCCAGTGCCACGAAAAAAGCCCTTTGGACCATCTTGTCGCATGGTGCCAACAATCGCTTCCCCTACATTGTTGAAGATTCCAGCCTGCAAACGCTGCTTGAGAACCTCACAAGGGATGCGGACCGCAGTCCCCAGGACTGTGCTGCAGAAGGAAGCCATTGATTGCACCTATGGAAGAAAAGGCAGATCATCAAGGAATTTCACAAAAGAATAATTACAGATTTTAATTTTTGCCTCTGTCGGTCTGTCCTTGTTCAGATGCCATGTAATACGTTTGTACAGACAGACTTCCATTTTAAGCTACGGCAGCCCTTTCTAGCATGAATAGAAGTTACTCTGGATGTTACAAGAACAGGTACCTCACTTGATGAGCATACATTGTTCAAAGTGCCATACAAGCATGCTGTAATTGGGAGCTTAATGAGGGCCATACAAGAAAGTTTATGTTACCAATAAGAAGAATTTAAAAATTCTATCATGAGATCTATTGGTGAATTCAGGCCTGCGTGGCAACTTTATTGCAGAGAAGGCAGATTTTGCACTTAGTGGTACTGGAGTAGTAACATGTACCTGAATCTCTGGAAGTGTTGGAGCAACATTAACTAATACAAGCTTGCTTGCTTCGAAGATTCCTGTCCTCAAACCATGGCTGAAAAATGACATGATGTGAATTCTGCAGCCTACAAAAGATTTTGTATACAAAACAATGAAATGGCGCAGACCTTGAAAACTGGCCAAGAATTGCTGGGATAGAACCTCGATACAATCCTTGAAGCCCAATTTGTGGAAGCTTTGAGATAAGCTCTGGAAATGAGAGCGTAGATGCTTGGACGCGTGTCTGACACAACACAGAAGATAAAGCAAATGAATTTTGGATATTCCGGCCGGCAGATTGAACTTCTGTCATCTATGCTAATCCACAAGATCTGACTAATGCACTCATAGTCATAAAGGAAGAATTGAAAATGGGATACTACAGATACAGAGCCCCTAATTGAATATACTGTGCTTTATTGAATGACTTATTTGAACAAAAACAGCACTAGAAAGCATGCTACTGTACCTTCATTGAATCAATAGGATGCAGAAGGGAGGTAGAGAGCGCGCTAGCAAGGCCTCCAGCTAAAGCAGATTTCAAAACACTTCCTGTGGATATTTCTACAGGTGGGGGGACAGCAACAACAGTAGCAGCTTCAAACCAAATGTTCCTGGATGCATTTGAAGTAAAGAAAAAGTAAGATGTAAAATCGAGCACCATATAATTCTGAAAGATAGTTAGCGTTGGTAACTATTCTCCATTTCACAGTCACTATTCGCTAAAGCCAACTCAGGCGTAAGTTTCTTCTAACTGGATATCAGACATACCGAGGATCATCCTCAAGGCGTTCTGAAGGAAGTAGAAGCATGAAGTTGCGGAAATGGCCATATGAGATTGATCCTTCTGAATCTGCATTTAGATACCGTAGCATGGCAGCGGCATTATCTTCATTGGCCGGAAGGCCTGCACTTTTCAAGGAAGTCAAAATTTGATTCTTGTGAAGTGTTCCAGACTTGCTCAAACACAACGTGGTATATGCTCGGAGAATGGTTGCCTCCTTCTGTTCCATTAAGGATAAAAATTGCTTCCACCCAATTGATTTTGAAAAAAAGTTGCTTCTGGTACGCCGTAAGAAGTCTCGGGCATACCTCCTAGGCAAACGCCTCTTCCTCATAGCAATTTCAAGATCTTCTAGAGTGACTTGTCCATCACCATCTCTGTCCAACTCTTCAAAGAATCGCTTTCCTGCGGCAGAATAACATCAATTCCAAATATCACATCATGATCCAATTATAGTACATAAAAGAGCAACATTTTCATCTGTCGCATGCCAGCAAATTATTTGTAGAGGATGGATGCACAATGCTGATGCTCCGATCAGAACCCCAACAACAACAACAACAACATAGCCTTTTGTCCCAAGCAAGTTGGGGTAGGCTAGAGGTGAAACCCAAAAGGAAAAAAACAGCAATTAGAGTATTGGGAAAAAAGAAAAGGAAGCAAAGATCACGGTTCAGGCACATTGATTGCTAGTCTCCAAGCGCTCCTATCCATAGCTAAATCCTTAGAGATATTCCACTCCTTAAGGTCTCTCTTAACCGACTCGTCCCAAGTTAGTTTAGGCCGACCTCTACCTCTCTTAATATTATCGACCCGTTGTAGAACCCCACTACGCACCGACGCCTCAGGAGGCCTCCGTTGGATATGTCCAAACCATCTCAACTGATGTTGAGTCAATTTCTCCTCAATTGATGCCACCCCGACCCTATCCTGAATATCTTCATTCCGTATCCTATCCCTTCTTGTGTGCCCACAAAACCAACGCAACATACGCATCTCTTCTACACTCAGTTGTTGTATCTTCAATCCGATCAGAACCCCCAGTTTGAAAATTGTATGATAATTACATAGCATAGTCTGACTAGGAACACACTTTCCTGTTCTTGCATAGGCTCATAAAAATGTCTGATAGGCACATCTCGATAATAGCTCACCTACATTTTCTAGATAAAGTGGTACCATAACAGATAATTTCAGAATAGAGTTCTTATGATGCAAATTGTATAAAACATAAAGAGCATATCCTAAATCTGCATATTAAAAGAAGCCCAGTGATTAAACTGAGTAAAATGTAATAATTTGACATCAAACTGGCATTTCAGCCTTCTACATTGTGTACTGATGACCACAGATCTAATTACTCCTTGGGTGGTGCCATATGGCAAAATCAATGTAGTATTTGCCACTGCAGAGCATCAGCCTATATACTGAAAGAAGTATGATATGGATAACACCTCCCATTGAAAAAATGAAAAAAAAATGATGATGTTACCTTCGATTTCTGCATATCTGAAGAAGTCCTGCACAGAGAAAAGCTTCTTCTTGTCTGGGTGTCCATCTGCTGATGTTGATGATCTGCTAACCAGTTGCGGGACCAACTCGATGAGCTCCGTCAGTGAAACTGCAGACAGTGTCGACCGCAGTCGCTCCACATTGGACAATGGGATGTTAAGTAGCCGGGCAGGTAATTTCTGTGATGGCTGTGGTGTGCCACTGGCACCATCCTCATCCTGGTCGCCAACGGTTGCTGGGGCAGGGGATGCACCCATGATTCCTGCCGGGGAAGGCGGTGCCCCAACCTTTGCGAAGCCCAGGTTGGAAAGGAAGCCGTCGAAATCTGCTCTCTTTCCATCGATTACCTTCCTGAGAAGCTGAAATTGGTCAGACTGTCTGGTAGCGATACCAAATTCGGCGCCTTTCTGCTTGCAGGCGTCCTCCAGCACATGCAGGTTGTGCGCGAAGGCGTCGAAGGCAATGCAGAGCAGGAGCTCCAGCTGCTGCGGCGGGTCCCGGAGCGGCCGCGAGTGCTTCCCTCCCGGTCTCTTGCGCTTGGTGTTGTCGCCGCGGAAGCATCTGGCGAATGACCTGAGGGGCTTGTGGAGGAAGTTGGTGACGACGACGTGGAGGTGGAGGAGGCAGTCGGGCCTGGGCTCCTCCTTCTGCTGCTGCTTGGGATTGGGATTGCAGCTGGAATTGGATCCGGGGAAGTGGATGACGGGAAGGTGAAGATGGGCGATGGCGCCGCGGGCGGCAGCGAGGAAGGCCTCAAAGGGGTGGTCGGACGCCATAGGCATCAGGGACAGCACTAAACTACTAGGTGGTGCTCCCGGTGCGGTGGCGGTGGGTTCCGGCGAGCGGCCGGCCGTATATGCATAGCAGCAAGGTGAAGGTGAGCGAGGCCTCACTCAGACTCAGAGCGGGCGTTGGTTTTTCCCTTCAAGGAAATGGACGCAGCAACCTCCTGTCTCTTCCCCTTCCTTCCGGCGAGCTGCGGCGGCGGAGGGAGGTGTCCGGTAACGAGGAAGAGGCGAGGAGCAGAGAGAGGCACACGGGAGGTGGAGAAGCGGCGCGCCGCGACCATGCGAAAAATAAATGAAATTGCAGAATTAATTTCTCAGAGAAATGGAACGAATTATGATTTTCAGATATGCCCTGTATTTTTTACTGTTCAGAATAATCTGAGAGGTTGTGCTTCTTTTTTAAAAAAAGACGTAATTCTAACAATTTATTTAAAATAAACCCTTCCTATGTATCTTTCTAAAAAAGAAGATTGTACAGTAACTAATAAACATGGTTCAATATCAATTCATCAATAATCATTATCTAAAAAGTAAGTGGTGTCAGTATTTGTTACTACATATTTTTTTCACGTGTATATGCTTCATACAGAATATTGTTAAAATCTTACTTAGGTGTAGATTAATGCTCATAATTGAGAAAGTTTGTTTTATAAATTATTTTTAAAATATTCAGATACTACTAACAATTTTTGAAGCTATGCATCTCATACTAGTTTGTTATAAAAACCACGTATCTTCCTGCTTCCCTGCTTGATCTTTGAGACTCTACTACCTCCTCTCCCATATTAACCTGTGAGCAAGTATGGACCAGGAGCTCAGGTTTAATCACATTTTTATTTATCAAGGGTGAGTTACACCAGCGTGTAAAGCTGAATCTATATGATCACTTACATGTAGCAAACAAAAAGACATAAATGAATCGGTGAAATTATCTCCAACTTATTTTGGGACTAGGTTCCACGGCGAATCCATCTTCGCCGAAGTCGATCACTAAGAGTCTGAAATTTTTCTCGGATATTGTGTGAGATTGGTAGTTACCATAAACACATTAGCCGTGAAGGTCATCTTAAATAATGTTTTAAGTCGGCAAATTTTATATAGATCTACAACAACAAAAAATTAACATAATTGATTCATTATGAAAATGCATTCGTAATATATCTCTTTTTATTTAAGAGAAGTATTTTTTTTATAAGAGTGTACTGTGTATTTTTCATAAGAAGTACTCTCTTTTTTACTTTTATAAGGCGCGCATGAAGATTCAAATTTACAAACTTTGACCGATAATTTAAGCAACAAACTTTAACTTTTATAATGGGACTGCAGTATGCAGACAGAGATTTATAATAAAATTTATGTTATGATGATTATAATTTATAATCATAAATAATATAATATAAGATAAATGAATTATCGAAATAATTATAAATTTATAATATAAGATAACATTGCCAGATCAAATCGTGCAAAGGAGGGGTACTAACTAGGTTCGCTAACTGGTCTTCCTCGAAGAAAAGAATGTGTTATCAAAAAAAAAAGAAGAAAAGAATGGAACCGCATCAGCAAAATAGATAAGCATGGCGATAAGATGGTTATGTGTCAGTCTATATTTGTCGCGACCCATGTGTCATTCTGAATTCTGATCCAGATAGTTGGTTGTTCATGTCGAATAAGCCCTAAACCAGATAGTTCCAGCACATAATCCAACTCCAGTAACAAACTAACAATGCTCTTTCACATGCTTGACATATAGAACATCAAATTGATAAATACTGATTTCAGAGAGAGCGTCAAATTCGAACAAAATATTAGACTTGATCGGCCGATCTGCTGCTTCCTTCCGTACAACCTTTTTATTCCGACAAGATAAGTACATAAATTCATGATACATATATGCGCAAGCTGGAATCAACCGCCCCTAATTCTACTCTACACTAATCACATGGCGATGGGAGTATACTCTACTAGCAATAATTCATACTAGACCATAACTTTACGTAGATACAATCATACTAGATGCCCAAGAATTCAATAAAAAGAAAAGAGCTATGCAATCTCTCACTGACTGGGCGGCTGCAAGCACGGAGCCACGGACTGCAGCTGCTGAAGCCTAGACAAAATCGAAGCGCATGAGGAGCCTGACGGACTTGTATCTGACGCCCTTGCGATCGTGCAGAGGCACAGCACGGATGCCTGACTTGAGCTCCCACACCGGCAGCACCGTCTGCCCGCCGAAGTCGTGCTTCTCCGACATATCGTACTCCTGCACCTCAATCCTCAGCAGGGCCAGCTCCGGCACCGTCAGCGGGAACGTGAACTCCTCGTCCCACACCGGCACCCACTGATCTTCCAGGACCCTTGTTTTCTTCATCACACTATCCGCCTTCACTCCGGCGATTCCTACCTGTTTATTTCAGAGACCACATATATATTAGACCTTCTTAGCCACATCTTCCATCCCATAATGCAACCACTGTTCGCCAAGAACCAATTCAACATCTGTCTTGCCTTACCCTGGTATAGAAATCTGGAGGTGAGAAGGCATCGAAATGAGTTTTACTGAAATCCATGCGCCATCCATCTCCCATATATACTTTTACCTGCTTCCACATTGTACGAATTTAGCTGCTATGCTGGAGCCTCTTCATTGGTATTTTCAGCAAGATCTGCTGTGACTGTCTTGGAAACATAATACCTACCTTGAGAGTTTTCTTCACTGGCAAACTAGCTTTAGGGTCAAATACCTCGCCATTTGGACCAGTCATTAGCAAGAAGTCAGGTTTCTTAACATACCCGCAGCCCCCGTTGGCCCTGAAAAATCCTTGCATCAACCGAAGTGCTTTGTCATGCCCCTGAAAAAATGAAAACCCCAAGAGATTATGCCTTTCTTCACATATAGTGAATATAGTGCAGCTTGACAGCTGCACAAGAGACCTAGTTCAGCCAAACAACTTACTACTATTTGACTACGAAAAAGCATGAAGAAAGGGCAAGCTACTGACAGTAAGAACTGAAATCCCACCTGCATGTTGAATGCAACCATCTGAGCACCATGAGTCCAGGCGTTCATTGGATCATAGTTAGAAGAGTTAACCCTTGTGCCCTTTGGATAAACCCTCAGTATATTCTTCTGAGTGAACCTGAATAGAATTTAAGTTGTTCAGCAAGTCTGCGGAGTACAGCATACACCTCGAAGAGATGCAATCTTGCGATTGGTTAATGTTGAAAATTTTCTCTCGATCATCTTTTGCAGGCTTCCAGGGGAGTTCAGCCTCTTATTGGATCACCATGTGTGTCATGTAACCTTGCCAACACTGGCAGTTTCTTTTTTTCCATTTGTTTCCCATTACAAATTGTAAGACTACAGTATAAACCTTGATGAGCTCCTATGGTCTAAAATGGAGGAATATGATTTAAGGGCATAAGCTAATTGTTGAGTTTTAGTTTATAAGACCAACAGAACAAACTGTATAACAATTTGATACCAAATCTTCTAGCGTTCTTGTGCACTGGACTTCAAAAACAATTAAATAATGGTAGACACAAATTACCTTATGACTTCAGCACCATGAGAAGCTGTCGCTTTAGCTAACTGTGTCTCGCTCAAAGAGAGCCTCCTGACTTTGTCTGGGTCTACCTTAAGGGCATCCCGTAAATGGCCTTTTGGTTTGCCAGCTTGAATGGTGATCAGTTTCCTATACTCACAGGCAGTGTCCTGTTGAAATTTGGGGTCATCCTCGTCGGAATCTTCATCATCTTGCTCATCTAGTTCATCCTGTTCATTACAATAAGTTTACTTCATGTGTGTTATACAATGGATGCATGTCTTGAAAAGGCCGGTGATATTGCAGACCTTTCCATCAGATTCATCGGCATTTGAATCTATTCTTCTGAGGCTTCCTTGGTCCGGCAAATCAGCTATGTTTCCACTACCATTCTGATTATCCTTAACTTTGAGAAACTCCTTGTATTCTTGTGGGGGTTTAGTTGAGATGATTATCCTCTTCATTAGAGCTTCTGGAGAAGGAAACTCTTTCATTGGGTCTGGACTAGGGATGAAAAGAAGATCTCCAAATGTTTCAGTGAGCATCTATAGTAATTTCCAAGTTATCTTTAATGGACTTTAAACATCTGATCATTTCTACAGGGGCAGTCAATGTCCTTTCAAATGCCAAGAAAAATAAGAGTCAGGGAAACATTTTGCAGAGTAAAGAGAGAGAGAGAAAAAAAGAGGATGGTTACAAGTTGAAGCAGTATGGGCTATTTATAACAAACTGGACTGTGTCCCCAAAATGTCATCCTCAAATACTATGATGTCATTTTCGTATGCTAAAATACGCTGTGATCATTCCATGTAGTATTGAAAATGTCAACATGGTTAAAAAAAGAGGGGGAATCCATACCCTCCATGAAGAATATCAACATTGGTCTTCGAAGAATTTGGCCACATATCGAGTTCAATGACTCTAACACCTCTCTGCAGTGCTTTTATAATTGGGACGTCGCTGGAGTCACTATTGAGCTGGTTTCCGGTGAGGTAGGAATTATGTCCAGTGAATACGAAATAATGTGAGAAGGGGGCTGACATGTCCTGGTGAACCTGAGGGAAGAGTGAGAGTAACAGTGAGCAACGAGGCAGAGTTTATTCAGAAGAGGCAAAAACGATATACTGCTATGGAAGGGGGCAATATACTGCAAGTAAGATTAGCGAGGTAACAGTAAGGTTTCCTGAATTAGATATATAAACATGTGCATCTTGCGAAAAGAAGTACTAGTAGCCTTTAGCTAGAGTATACTAGTCTGTAATGAATGGTTGATGGCTTATTGACCTCAATTGTACTAGTATCTGGATTATGTAGTTGTGAACTCAACAGCGATTGTGAGAACATGAACAGAGTCAGTGTAATAATAGTAGCAAATGCCATTGCAGTAGTAGCTTCCAAAACTGAATCGTCGAAGGGACTGCAGTATGCAGACAGGCAAGCAGCAGCAAGCAGGTTGAGTTGACCCAGAACAGAAGAGAAAGGATGGAGCGATAGTGACTGAATGAATGAAGCTCCTCCCCTCCGTGGCATCCTATATCATCCCAAGCAGAAGGAACGTGGTAGTGTGAAAATGGAATGTTCGGGGGAGGGGAGGACCGGGGTCGGTGACAAGATACAGATAGCAGTTGCTGAGTCAACTATTGGTATTGGTAGGAGAGTGGATGAAACTGAATCACAATCATCATCTATTATTGATTCTACTTGAGCAGATATTATACGTACGTACAGTAGATAGCAGCACAGTACTGTAATAATGAGCAAGGAATGTCTAGTGTAGCAACCAAATGCTAGGAATCCCCCATTGAATGATTGATTGATTAGTGAGGGGGATCGAGATGGTTTGGTACCTTGTTGGTGATTGGCGGGTTGAGATCGGGGGAGAAGAGGAAGCCGAAGAAGTCGTCGAGAGTGGGCGGCGCCGGCGCCGGCGACCTGGTGACGAAGCGGGCGATCCCATGGCCGGCTGAAGTCGACGATAGGACGGCGAGGATGCGGTCGACGTCGGCGGGGGACTCGGCCTGGACTTGGGAGAGGAAGCGGCGGAGGCCCTCCTGCCCGTGCCCGTGCCCCTGCCCCCCATCAGAAGAAGAGGAGCAGTAGGAGAGGTGGGCGGCGCGGACGTCCGGCGGCGGCTGCGCGTCGGGGGATCGGAACTTGCGGGTGAAGCACATGCAGTACTTGTACGCGTAGCTCCCCATCTTCCTTTGATTCCTGCTGCTGGTCGTCTTCCTCCTCCTCGTCTCCTCGAGCTCTCCTACTGGGTGAATCCGATCTGATATTGTTAGGTTAGGTGGTGCGGCGGCCCATTACAAATCAAATCGCGTGGAGACCGCGTTGCTTGCAAGAAATGGAATAATGGATTCCAGTCGATGGATGCGATGCAGGGTCAAGTCAACCAGAAGAAGAATGCGATACGATACGAGGAGGCAGGGCTCTCAGTAGTAACTTCCTCCGCCTGTGCTTGCTTTGCTTGCTGTAATTAACTACGTAGTACGTAATTAATTAATTAATCCAACACCTGTCTCTGATTCTACTACTGTGCTTTGCTGTACTATAGTGTGGTGTTTTGTTGTACAAACAATCAAGAGCTGCGCCGGAAACACGAGGAAGGAAGATGAAGAGGAAGCCGTGCACCTCCCCACCATTTCAAAAGCCAGGCCGTTCTTTCACACAAAACCCCTTGCTACTCTCACAAATCAACTATTCCTTCTTTCCCTCTCACTACTGTCTGCTCCAGATGAGATAAGATAAAAATGCTTCCCATCCAAATACTCCAGATGATAGCTTAACTCACTCAACTTGTCAATATGCAGAAACTGCATCTTTATTTGTTCCAAACCGCCCTTTTTCTATCTATTTACTTAGTCTAATAACATAGATAGACAGCATTCCACCACAAAACATATACCTTGCACGGTAGAGGAAATATTCTTCAGAATTTCCCAGCTAATGCAACTTCATCCACCAATTGGAGGGAGCATCCATCTCATCTATCTACCTACTCCACCCACCCACAACACACAAAAGCAATAATTTCCTCACTAATCTTGCACGTTCACGTGATAAATGACTTGCGTCGTATGTCTGCTTGTCATCTGAAAGCACCAGCGTGTTTAGGTATGCTATGCTATGGTTAAGCCAGCCCAAAAAAAAAACAAAGAAGTTGACAGGGTACGATAATTATATCGGGGGTTCTAATTCAGGGCTCATATGCAGATGTACTATTTATTAAATATATATATAAACAAATGCCGCAGGCCAACTAGAATCTTTTCAGATTAATTTGTAATCTTGGCGAAGGAGTATTACTACAAACAACTAGGCCTAGGAAAACATAATGAAGATGTGGTTTACAAATCCTATATTATCATGGCACCCTCTACCTACAAGAGCTTACAAATCGATTTCTTCATCAACCAAAACGTTCGTCTTTTCTTAAAAACATATGGTTTTGTTTGGAAGCATAGTTGGTGGTAATGTGAACAGCCTTGACCTGACCGGCTATCTGGGACTCAAGTCACGAGTTCAGTTCAATGCAACCATCAGAAGAGCATGTACGAATTGAAGAACATTGCCTGTTCAATTGACATTATTATTCCACTTTGGAAAAAGTCTACTTCACCCCCAAACCTATGAGGGGTGGAACACATCATCCCCCAACCTATGAAAATGGATTTTTTTACCCCCTGAACTTTCTAAAACCGGACAAATCACCCACTGAAGCAGTTTTAAAAAATCATAATAAATCATAGAAAAATCGTAAAATGGAAAATCAAATTGTGTTGGACTCCAAATGAGTAGATATACGCAGTGAACATATAATATGTTATTCTTTAGTACATTTTTTTACAGCTATGAAGAAAAGCATAGATCTAAAGTTACAGGAAAAAAATGTACTAAAGCATTCCATATTATATGTTCACTGCATAGAACTACTAATTTGAAGTCCAACACAATTTGATTTTCCATTTTACGATTTTTTCGTGATTTATTATGATTTTTCAAAACTGCTTTAGGGGGTGATTTGTCCGGTTTTAAAAAGTTCAGGGGGTAAAAAATCCATTTTCATAGGTTGGGGGGTGATGTGTTCCACCCCTCATAGGTTGAGGGGTTAAGTAGACTTTTTCCTTCAACTTTTAATGTGAACCACTTTTATTTTTTTCCTTTAGGTAAGCATAAGTTAGACATATAAACTCTTGCACCTAGCTAATATTGGCAGTTGAATACGTGCTTACAACTAAACGTATGCCATATATGTCTACTTCACCAATCTGTCCAACAATTAAAAACTAAGCTCTATATTTCTTCCTTCCCTCAACAATTTTTTCATTTAACTTGGTCAATAATACAATTCATCTCCATTAATTGATTTGTTGATCTTTTTCAAAAGGATGCATAGGAACAACCAATACTCCTAGATTAATATATCCTTGTGTCATAGTATTTGTTTGGATACAATATAATGGCGGCCTCTTCAAGATGAATGGAGTCAGTGACAGATGAGTTTGGTGTTGGTAGTGGATATACGTCTGTGAAAAGCTTGTCAGTTAATTAACAACATGCTTGTGATTAAGCATGTCTTTTGTTGCAGTTTTCTATCGTTGTTAGGTGAGTCTCAACGGAGGTTTCATAAGAAGTTTCATGAGCATTCAATCATATGTCATATTAGCAAATTTGCTGACGTGGCAGGATTATTATGAAGAAAGAGAGAAGGGAGGGTTTCATAGGATCGAGGAGATTGGTAACACTGCATTACACTCATGTGCCTCGATTACACAATCTTGGTAACACTGCATTAAAGCTATGCATTGAGACCGGCCTTAGGACATTCAAAGATCCCTTATCTTTATCCATAAACAACTTTTACAAAAACAATTATAAACGTGGAAAGTGTTGTACACTTTGAAAAATGTGGTGAGACGTTATGACTACATACAAAAATTACAAAAAAAAGTTTGCCCACAACCCTATTTGTTACAATATGCCATTATCTTTCCGTGTGAAATATATGTAATGCGCATGTGCCACCACTTATGCACAACCTTTTTGCACGTACCCATGATTCACATATTCTACCAACTTATACACTATTTTCTGAAAATGTGGACAACATGGCAATCAAATCAAGGTGCATGCATATGAAAGAAAGTTCATAAAACTACCGTTATTGGCATTACATTATAACTTTAGTGTGAACATTATATTGTTTGAAGACCCTAATAGTAAATATATAATATTTTGGTGTTTTTGTATTTAATTTGGTGTAGACTAGCATAGAGAATAAGCATCCTATCAGTAGCCTAAACATGCAAATATATACATACCGTGTGCTAATTCACAATAGGGAATTGTATTATTCTGCTAGCTAGGTGAGAGAATTTCCAGGTAAGGTAGCAACTCAAGCTCCTCCTCCACCAATGAAGCATCTAATCTACCTATAGATCCACACCACGAGTTAGCTAGGTGCTCTCAAGGCATTTATGTTACTATACTTTAGGTAAATATTTATATATATTTGGAATTTAGAAAGGTGTTATTTCAGCTAAAAAACGCTCTTAGATGTGCTCATACGGGTAGGACTTACACGTACATATGTGTGTATGTGTATTTATGGAGTGAGTGTGTATGAGCATATGCGTATTACTAGTGTTTCAGAGAGGGAGGGGATATTTTATTTTATTAGTGGCAGCAGCTGTGTGATCAGTGAAGCAGCACCGTATGTATGTTGTGTCTAGCAGGTTGGCTTTGCCAGCTTCCAGGATATGATTGATTTGTATCTGATGCTTGGTTCCAGCTGCTTCGGACGTGTAACTATTTACTTGTATTTGTTCTGCTTCAGTAGTTGATACATACACCCCCATATACTCATTAGCACAAGATTTTATGTATCCCCGTTGATGATCAAGAGTACAAGAAACAGATAATACTCACCTGCTGCCGTTATGATCTGGTTTGCTCTCAAATTTCCTTCCCCTGCGCCTTTGAAATCAAACGCAAAAAAGATAAAAGGACATTTATTTTCTCATTTAATTATTGTCCAGCACCCGCAAGTGAGTCGCGTGTTGTACGAATTTCTGAGTTTTTTGCAGAGATCAGGGAAAATGTTTTCTTTTTCAGTCTTTTTAGAGCTTAGGATTCCCTGTGATGATAATACGTCTGGTTGGGTTATTAACACGGATGCTTATCCTAGCTAGCATATTTCATCTTTTCATTTCTCTATGGATTGAAGCTGACATTTTCCTAGACTTGGCTACTCAATTCGTTCCATCATATCTTACTAACAGCAGGATCAGGAGATTGCGAAGCAACAAAATTAGTCTGGCCACAATCGAAACTATCATTGGCACGAGGTCGTTGCCATCCGGATCGAAAGCTTCGGTACACAAAAAGAAAAAAGAAAAAAAAAAGCAAAACTTCAACCAGTGACACCCTTTCCGATCCTTACCCTACGCTACAAGAATAAACTGCCAGGTGTCCAAACATTCACTCACCTGTTACTTCACACCTGTAAACCTTGCTATCAGTAAAAATAATTACAATTTGCTTTCAGGTTTTCACACGCACTAGTGGCATGGCATACATCAAGTCTAATGCAGCCACAACAGTATCATATGACCGCACTAGCTCCCAAGTCAAAATGATGGTAATAATATCACTCACCTCTCAACCAGGAAACAGAAAATGCTCAAACTCAAGCAACCATACTGGCACCCTAGCTGTGGTACTATCAGCATCTCCAGCAACAAAAATTTACTTCTTTGCAATGACCCAGACAACAACTAGCTAAGGTGTGCAGATACCCTGCATCCTGAGTAGACTTCACACACTTGGTTTGGACTAGACAGATACCTGGAATAAGTCACTACAATTCAACATTGCAACTTCACTCGATCTCATGAATGGAACACATTACACCCCTAAGAAGGACCACAATACGTGGTACAGTCAGATGGTAACTAGACGTCATGGCAATTCTGGATCAGCTGTCAACCATATGGATCATTATTATTCATTCATCATCCATTCTGTCAAATACTCAGTACTGAAGAAGGCCACCAGCTATAATATGCCATATGTGGCTTGTAAGTATTTGTTAACGAATCAACTTCTCAGTTGCCTGAAAATTGGCATGCTAAATTATACTAAAATACAGAGAAGCCATTTATTGATGCAAAGGTTTTGCTACCACTGTCATGGGAAACATTGTGCATCCTTCAAGAAATGCCTAAACCTTCACCAAAGTCCTCTCAAGATAAACTCATACCAGGTACTAGTTCATGTGTATTGCAATGAGGAGCACCTGGACTGTTGAGATAACACTTCTAAATTCTAATCCAAACATAAAGCCCTGCTTATAAATAATAATCCAAACCTGAGGAGCAAACCAATACCACTAACAAATTCAGAAAACACTGTCTTCCTTTTCAGAAAGTTATTCAAATGAAAGCTCTCATGTACATATTCCTAATATCTGCAACCAAGATTCAGGTACTGAATAAAAAAGTGCTGGCCAATCTGTGATCCCCGGACAAAAACTTGCATGGTGAAACGATCAACTCTTTATCAGCTACTAGTTCATGCGTATTGCAATAAGGAACATCTGGAGTGCTCAGATCCTTGTAAATTCCAACTCACCCATCGGCAATCCAGCATAAGAGATTTAGAATAACATTGTGTTCCTTGTCAGGAAGTCAGACCCTAAAACAAGATACAAGTACTAAATAAAAGGACTGGGCAAGCTACAATTTCTGAACAAAAGCTTGATGCATAATTATAGTTATCTCCAGAAATAACAACCAGATGTAATCCCAAGGGCAGAGGAACCATCCAATTTTCTAATTGGGTAATACCAGCTCACAAGGTGATAAAGTGAGTAAAGTAATAAATTTCGTAGCAGATGGAGCTAGCATTAGCAAGGTGCAAAATTGTAGGAATCCTCAAGCACATCTAAGTTACTAAGATGCAAAATTAACTGTAGGACCCCCATGATCACAGTGATTTGACAAGCAGTGGCTAGGGCATAATTGTTTGCATCATGGAGTACTCCTATATACTCCGTAGAAAGTAGCAAAAAGGGGAGAAGAAGAAAAAACAGAAAGGGCATCATTAACTCAAGTTCCATTCATCTCCAGATCTAAGTGAGGGAGGAAGGACGAAGCACAACATGATCGTGATACACAACATGATTGATTGATTGAAAAGGGGAGCGTCTGATCTGATGGTGATGTGAGGGAGGAAGGGAGTAGGTGGATCACGCAGATGCTGCGGCGGTGCGGGAGCGGTAGAGCTTGCCGAAGACGTGGAGGGCGGTGACGAAGCCGATGAAGCAAAGGGACATGACGAGCACCATGGTAGGGGAGAGGCGCAGGCCCGGGGCCTCGTCGGTGTAGAAGCGCAGCATGTTGCTCCCCCCGCCGCCGGAGAAGCCTCCTCCCCCGGCGCTGGAGGTGGTGCGGCGGCGGCGCATGCCGGCGGCGGCTGCGGCCGTACCGCGCGGGCCGACGGTGGCCGGGCGGGCGGCGCCGCCAACGGAGGACTGGGACTGGGAGGAGGAGCGGGCCATGGATTGGATCTCAACGGAGGGGAAGTTGGATCTGACCAGAGGGGATGGATTGCAGTTGCAGCCGAGACTTTTCTCTCTGCTCCTACTCTATTTGACAATGCAGTTTTTCTTCACATTCGACTCACACCATCTCTAAATGACGAAATTCCGCGGGCGGGCAGCGGGTCCACGTCGCCCGTTAGCCCGCCAACCGTCGGATTCGGCGACGGGAGCCGTCCGATGCGGATTTTCGCGAGTCGCTCGCCCGTTAAGGCGACCCTCGCGAATGTCCACCTCGTCCCCTCCGCCTGCAGGCTGCAGCCGTGGCCCGCCGCCGTCAGCTTGCCGTGCCGGCCACCGACCTCGGCCGCCCGCCAACAACCTTCCTCTTGCCACAGCCGCCGCATGGTCTCCAATTCGCCGTGCGCCGCCACCGGGACCGGGGCACTTCCCACTCCCTTCCCATCCCCTCTACTTTGAGGTCGCCTTGCTGACGAACCCGTTGACAAACCATCACTGCCGCCACGCAGGCCTCCAGCTGCAGCAGTCGCGATTGCTCGAGCCAGGCGCACCTTATCCCCTCCGCCTCTGCCTATTCTGGCCGTTTCTCCTGCGCCATCCAGTGCTCTGGCTCGGCGCCCGCATCGGTCTCCTCGTCCTAGACTACGTCGCCGGTACCGATCTGGACCAGGACCACCATGGTTTCCGAAGGCTCCATCACCTCCTCCCCGAGCATCCTGGTCTTTGTGCAGCGCCGGCCCGTTCCCAAGGTACCCCCTTCTCCTGTCGAAAGAAAAAAGGATAGCTGCCCCCCCTCCACAACTCCTTTTCCTGATGCTGCGGCGGTGCGGGAGCGGTAGAGCTTGCCGAAGACGTGGAGGGCGGTGACGAAGCCGATGAAGCAAAGGGACATGACGAGCACCATGGTAGGGGAGAGGCGCAGGCCCGGGGCCTCGTCGGTGTAGAAGCGCAGCATGTTGCTCCCCCCGCCGCCGGAGAAGCCTCCTCCCCCGGCGCTGGAGGTGGTGCGGCGGCGGCGCATGCCGGCGGCAGCTGCGGCCGTACCGCGCGGGCCGACGGTGGCCGGGCGGGCGCCAGCGCCGCTACCGCCAACGGAGGACTGGGACTGGGAGGAGGAGCGGGCCATGGATTGGATCTGAACGGAGGGGAACTTGGATCTGACCTGACCTGACCTGAGGGAGAGGATTGGATCGCAGACTTGCAGCCGAGACTTTTCTCGTCTCCTCTACTCGGCAGTTGAAGATGAGACGGGTAGGGGTTTGGGCCCACCAGTCAGTCACTCTCTCTGCTCCTACTCTAGTATTTGACAATGCAGTTTTTCTTTCACCCTAATCTTGCTAGCAGCCCTCTTTGTTCATCACATTCAGACTCACGACATGTTAACGGGCAGCGGTTGAAACTCCTCCGTTAGGCCATGTTGGTTAATCCCTTGATGGGAAGGATTGGAGGGGATTAGGAGAGATTAAATCCCCAACTGACTTGTAGGGGATCTAAACCCCCTCAATCCCTTCTAAATCCTCTCCAAACCCTCCGATAGGGGGATTAAATGAACAAAGCCTTAACGGATCATCGAGAATAAAGTTGTGCTGCTTATTAATCGCATGGAATAATACCAACACATAAATTTTTAGAAAAACACAAACTATATACTCCTAACTGGAAGTATTCATCTACACTTCGTCTAGCATTTTAGATGTAAAAAAATAGCCGCCGACGCCGTCCATTAAGTTGTTTTAGCCGATAATTCATTTTACTGGTTTGTAAAACATCAGCAACTTGCTCATTATTCAGCTTTTCCAAATAAAAATAGAAATATATATTATTACACATGGTAATGGTAAGCCAAAAAAAAAACAAAGGAAAAGCCGTGACGGTTTGAGGGTAGTTAAGCATCTGGGTTTTTTTCTATATAATCCACGAAGTCTAGCTAGCTAGTGTATTTGTAATATGTTGCCACTTTTTACGGTGCAAAGAATGAAGAAGCAAAATCTCCTTTTTAGATATATATTTACAAGAAGGGAGAAATTGAATGTGTAGGTAAGTGAAAGATATGTGCGTGATTTGTGAGCTACAGAGTGCTAGTACTAGCATGGGGAGCTACAGAGAAGAGTCGAGGTCGGTGATGGTGGCGAGGAAGGAGAGTGCGATGACGACGTCTGCCATGACGGGTCGCAGGACGTGGTGTTCCTGCAAGCACATGGCCGCCACCCCTACGGCCTGCTTCACCTCCGATGCCGGTGGCCCCCTCATGGCCATCACCAGGCGAGGGTCCACCAGCTCATGGGACCTGTTGGGGTCGGCGAACATGGTGGCGGCCCATCCGACGAGGCTCTGCTCGCCGTCCGGGCGGGTGGCGTCGATGGCTCGTCGCCCTGTGATGAGCTCCAGCAGCAGCACGCCGAAGCTATACACGTCCGACTTGACGCTCAGCTTCCCCGTCCGTAGGTACTCGGGGGCGCAGTACCCATACGTGCCCATCACCCTGCTGCTATTGCTGTCACCGTTGCTGCTGCTGCTGCTTGAAGACGAGGAGACAGGGAGCAGCCTTGCGAGGCCAAAGTCGGAGAGCCTAGGTCTGTACTCATCATCAAGGAGTATGTTGGACGACTTGAGGTCGCGATAGATGACGCCCCTGTCGTGCAAGTACTCGAGCCCCCTGGCGGCGCCGTGCGCGATGCTCATCCTTGTGCGCCATGGCAGCAGGGGATGCAGATGGTCATCACCACGCAGCAGGTGGTCCTCGAGGGATCCGAGCGCCATGTACTCGTACACAAGGAGGCGCTGCTCGCCGTCGGCGCAGTACCCCACCAGGCTGACGAGGTTAGGGTGGTGCACCATGCTAAGCATCAGCACCTCCACCACGAACTCGCCGTTGCCCTGCGGCCCGTTGCGGTCCAGCTGCTTCACAGCAACCAACCGCTGCTTCTGTTCACTGCTTTTGTTGATCGTCGGCGGCAGCCGGGCCTTGTAGACGCGGCCGAATCAGCCCTCGCCGATGAAGTTGTCCTGCCGGAAGTTGCCTGCTGCCTCAGCTAGCTCGCGGAACGAGAAGGCCTGGGCCGACACCACCACCACATTATTATTGTTGTGCTTGTTGTGATGATCATCATCTTCTTCTTCTTCTTTAGATCGTAGTGGTTGCAGAGACGATGAAGATGGAGGAGGAGGAGGCGACGATGGTCGTGGGCGGGGGCACTCGTCTTCGTCGCCATCGCGACGGCGAGCAGCTGTGGCGTCGACGACGGAGGAGGCGCAACGGATGATGCGGGCGGTGAAGCTGTTGTTGTTCTGCCTGTTCCTCCAAGTGGTGGAGGAGGAGGTCCTCCGCCCGCTGCTGCCGGCGTTGTCGTTGTTGCTGTTGTCCTTCCTGTGGATCACGTCGTGGGGGAAACGACGAAGCCAGCTCAACATCTCTAGCTAGCAGGAAACGACGAATGAACCAATTCATGCGCGGCGAGCGAGGATAATCATATCGATCGATGCAAGGAAGAGGAAGAAAACCGTCAGTTGGGAATGGAGAATAATAATGGGAGAAGGTGAACAAGGGTCATTAATTCCAGAGAGATCATAATCGACGGTCGGCCAACCGGGACGGGGGAGGCTCTCTGCTTTTTGAGGACGACATGCATTGCATGCAGGGAGTTAATTTGTTGGGTGGTTGCCTGCCTGCCTGCCTTCCTTGCTTAAAATAAACTAACTC
>OAMR01000314.1:997527-1024187 GCA_900205405.1 Echinochloa crus-galli
GGCGCGTAGGTGGGGAGGCGGCTAGGCGGGGATGGTGGGGCGCCGGGGCAGGCGGAGCGGAGATTGGGGAGGGGAGCAGGCAGCAGAGGGGGGGCAGCGGTGAGAAGAAGCGGAAAAGAGAGAGGGTGAGAGAGTAAAAGAAAGAATAAAGTATATGGTAGTTGGTATAGGGAAGATGATAGAGGAGAGATGGGTGCGGGAGAAATTGGGATAGGGGAAGGGATATCGATGAGCAGGATAGAATATTCCTTTTAAGAGAGATGATAGAGGAGAGACGAGTGCGGACACCATACATCATCTCGTCTATGGTTAATTATTTAGAAAAGCGTATCTATCTATCTAGACCAAAAATGGCAGTGGGGGCAGAACTTCCCTCCCTACCTACTCTCCATAGAAACTAGAGGTTGACTTGAAGCTTCCTACTGTATATATGATGACAAGCTAAGCTAGCTAGGAGGAAACATGCATTTTCCGCCAGAGAACTGCATATGTTAGGATGATGTATAATCAAAGTAATCGTAAAACATTATATATTATATGCAATTCCATATGAAAACTCATTCATTTGTAATTCTTTCTACAAAAATTCTTATATATGCTGAAAATATTGGAATTCAATCACACTCTTCCAGTGCAAGTACATCTTTCTTCTGAAAACAAAGGTACGTACGTATTAGGTGCAGATAATTCTTCCATTCCTTGTTTTCCACCACTGCAAGTTTGCTGTAATATATGTATATATACTTTGTACTCTCAAGTCTTGCTTGGTTCAAGAACAATAACTAGCCATGCTTGTACAATAAAAGAAGCATATATTAGTAAGTGAGGAAAACACATACACGTCATAACCAAGCAGTGTTACATTGAATTGAATGTGACAAGGAAAGGGTGCCGTGACTCAAAGTCCACAAGTTTTAGATCGCATTAGCCATAGAAAGTGTGAAAGAATATGTCCCTTTGACGCATCCAAGAGAACAGGGAAAAGGTTGCCTAGAAAAGAGGCGTGCATTTGTGCGAAATAAAGCCAATCCATGGCCGGCACATCCATCAACTGGCAAAAGAGGTAGGTGATCTTTCTGTTACCACTTTTTTCTGCAACAAAATCTGGCATGACTTCCCTTAAAAAAAACCTGGCATGGCATTCACTGTTAGGGATTGGTGAAAACCAATGAAGTTTAATTCTTTCAGACTAATGCACCATGAATCAACAAATGGATCGAAGAGGATGTGTGCAGGCAGGCATGCATGACAAATTAGCTAGGTTAATTGTTAGAGCAAGCAAACGGTGCAGCTGGTCACAAGTCACCTTCAGAGAAAAGTATGTAGTGCCAACGCAACATAAACCATTATTTATTAACTGAAATATACTATATCTATCATCTCCCGGCCCGCTCGACAAGTCATCAGCTGTCAGTTAAAAGTAGTGCCGTGAGTTCCTTTGCTATAGTTTCGTCCATATATCATGCACCTTTAATTTGAATAAGACTAGTCTGCGAGTGGAGTATATATATGTACATATAACATATGGTACTCTCGTCTAGTCGTCTACCTCAGCTCTCTTACTCAATCTCTCTTGTGCCCTACTCGCTTGCTCCCAAGAATGAAACACAAAACTAGCTAGGACAGGACTGCCCTGGGGCCATGTGTCCTGTTGCCCACCTCTTGGTCATGCACCATTCTTAGGCTTATGCCATTAAGTATGTATTGTGTTGCTCCCATGGAATTGTATGGATTTTCTAAACAAAAAGATTCTTTTTACTAATCCCCAAATACAATTTTCACCTTGGAAATTTTATACTTGTAGAGGTTATGTTTTATATATGACAATTAAGTACTCCTTTTGAGATTAAAATAAAATAGTTTATAACCTCTAAGTTTTTTGGCAAAGCATCATGAAGATCTCTAAGGTTTTGTTAAAAGAGCTCATTTTTAAAGTGTAGGTGTTAATAATAATTTAGAGCACTAGAATTGTGTGGTGGTGGCGTCCAAATGTCACTTTCGATGGCTTTTGGATTGTAAAGCTATGAATGTCATATTTGTGGTGGAATGTTGACGGAAATTGGCCATTTGCATCATGAGTATTTTAGGTCACTTTTATACAATTTTGAGTAAAAGGAATTGTGTGTCGTAGATTTGTCAAGTTGTAAAGATATTTCTTTCTTTCTGATGATGATATGTATTTGCATGAAAAACGGTATAGGGCAACGTGTATCCCAAGTATAACAAGGAGGGACATGATTAGTAGGTACCTTTGGTTTTATCAAAGGATACTTAGGAAAAGTGTGTTGTGGCGATCTTGTGTATCCAGCAAATCATTATTGTAGAATACCCTACCATTAATTTGAACACAACAGTAGGGAAAAATGTTGGTAGTTTTGCTTTTGCGGCCTGTTTGGCACAGCTTAAGCAAACTCTGAGATCTAGCTGGATATGTGTAATTTGTACAAATTAAAGTGGTTTGAATATTATATTTAAAATAATTCATCTAAATGCTCTCTACGTGTTTCAGCTCTAGAGATCAGGAATTCCTTAGAGTTTAAAACTTTAAATGCCTAGCTCAAAGAAATCTATAGATCATTTTTCCAGGAGCTATAGAAAAGGTTCGGTGGTGCATTATCATCATTGTATAATAGCAGCAGCACTTAAACATACCCAGAGAATGGTGTGAATATAATAATACTGAATGAAAAAACCGTATTGGATGAGAGCAACATGAACAAAGGTGTCATTTTTACTGAAGCATCGTGATCCATAGAAAGCACTGGGTTGTGGTTGGCCAAGTGGAGACGCAACAACGGGTGGTGGTGCACGTCCAAGTCCAATCCTTTTGCTATTTGGTATGGTCATGTATCCTGAATTCCTGATAATGACTAAATTAAAAGCACTACTGATTGTGAGCACCACACATGACTAATTGAAACAAAGGAAGACCATACTATGTAGTCTTATCAGTTTGGAATTAATTTAACAGCAGTTCTGATATTATTATAGATGATTCATGATTGGTTAGGAGCCTGGTTGTACACAGCCAAATAGTATAAAGGTTTGTCCTGATAGATAATCCATGGGTGATGATAATCCATGCTTGTGGTGCACCACGTGGTGCTACATTAGAATTGATCATATTGGGTCCCATGTAGATTTAGTTTTAAGCTACTTCACTGCTGGTAGATTGATGACTTGGCCTAGTGCCACAATAATACTATTATTTACTAATAAAATATAATATATGGAGGGAAAAAATGGACAGGAAAAAAGACAAAAAGATGCTTATCCATGAAAAGGGCAGGGCTGCCTTTCGGACAAAAGGTTCTATCAGCAAAGCAATCCGAGCTTTATTTTCCTTCCCTTGCAGCCATATATAGGCTTTCCTCGCTCGCTCGATCGTGCACAGCAGCACGCACTCAGCAGCCTCCACGTACAGCTAAATTATGGGCCCCATATCCACTAATCACTTGGACCAGCAACACTCTAGCTACATGGGATTACGTACAGCTACGTCCACTTATACACAAAACATCCGTTGAGTAAAGCTTGAGCAAAAGACGTACGTACGTATATGATAGTCAAACAAAATTGACCGAGTTAATATTGCAAAGTAGTGGTGATCTATACATGAACTGTAGCTTTTGAGTATGCAACTTTAGAATAAGAAAATTGGCACCAAACAAGACGTGTATGCGTAGCGTGTTCCTAAGATCACTAAAACATGTGTCTCCATCCTACTAAAGTTGAGGGGTCTATTTTTCAAGGTTAGGACGTTTGCAAAAGGATAACAGCTTGTACTTTGAAAAATTCACTGCATTGAAAAATAATTCGGCAAGTAACTTTCACACAAGATATGAAAACGATGTATGGCCAGAAAAATACATATATTAGGCGCCGCTTCAAAAAAAGAATACATGTATTAGGCCGACACGAGAATATCATAACATGACCAAAGTGACGGTAATGGTGCATGTAGGCCTCAATTTTGTTTGCCACTCTTCCATGATATAAGCAAGAGAATATAATATAATGCATTCCTACGGGTAGGCCAAAGGCAACAATACGTACTAGAGGAGTAGGTGGTATAGATTCTTTTCTTGGTAAAAGGAAATAATGCATGGTTTTGACAAGGAGACGTATGGAAGGAATGCGTGGGGTACGTGCTGCAATTTGAGGGAGAGGATCTATGCGTGGATCTTTCAGAGAGATCGTGAGCACAGTAAGAAAAGGAGGCTGAGTGGCCTGATATGACCACTAAAAGAAAAGGGGAGGAGAAGAGAGGGAAGAATAGAATCTGCACTGCAGAGTGCAGTAGAGTGTGCGAATGAATGAATGGGATCGGGATGCTGATGCTCTTGTTCTTGCGCTCCACCGAATTTCCCACTTCGGCTTGGCATTTGGGAAGGTGGAGGTGGAGGCTGGTGGGCCCCACCGCATCACCCCAAAGAGAGAATACCGCTTCCTGTGTTTAGTTCAAAAAGAAAAAAAGAAGTTCGGTAAAAATGTCACATCGGACAGCGCACTGTATCGTAGTACTTTTCGTTTGTTGGTGGTAAACATTGTTCTATCACGATCTAACTAGGCTTAAAAGATTCGTCTCGTCATGTACATTAAAACCGTGTAATTAGTTTTTTTATTTACGTACATTTAATACTCTATGCACGAGGAGAGAAATTTCATGTGATTTGATGTGATAGGTAAATAGTGAAGTTTGGAGAGAGAATTTTTGGAAGTTTAGGAACTAAACACACCCGTGATCATGCGAGTCACAGCCAGCAGGCAACATCTCTCCCTCTCCACCAAAAGCAGCTGCGGCTGCAATTATTATTGCTACTACTGCTTGCTTCCGTTTGTTTTCTTTTCTTTTCTTGTCTTCAGAGAAAGGAACGAAAGAGAATAGAAAATGAAAGAGATATAAAAGAAAGACAGGAGGGAGGAGCACCTGGCTGCCCTCTCACTCTTTCTTTCTTTCATGTGATACACACACATACAACCGATTATTATTTGCAGGCAGAGGCAGCCATTCCAATCAATCCCTCCCTCCTGCTGGCCGCTCTACCTGCCAACACCTTTTACACAAGCACCCTCTGCCTTGCCGTTATTTCCCATTTCACTCCTCCCGTTTTTACACTTGGCCCCCATGTCCAGTCAAATCTGATCCCAACCAAGTCCACCCCCGGCCGGCCGCCATGCCGACGCCGGTGCCCGCCGCGCGCCAGTGCCTCTCCCCCGCCGCCGTCACCGCCCTCGACGCCGCCGTCGCCTCCGCCCGCCGCCGCGCCCACGCCCAGACCACCTCCCTCCACCTCATCTCCTCCCTCCTCGCGCCCACCGCCGCGCCGCTGCTGCGCGACGCCCTCGCCCGCGCCCGGAGCGCCGCCTACTCCCCGCGGCTGCAGCTCAAGGCGCTAGAGCTATGCTTCGCCGTCTCGCTCGACCGCCTGCCTTCCTCCTCCTCGGCGGCGTCGTCGGCGGCATCATCAGTGGAATCAAATAGTGGGGAGCCCCCCGTGGCCAACTCCCTGATGGCGGCCATCAAGCGCTCCCAGGCCAACCAGCGGCGCAACCCCGACACCTTCCATTTCTACCACCACCACCACCAGGCAGCCTCCACCCAACCAAACGCCGTCAAGGTCGACCTCTCCCACCTCGTCCTCGCCATCCTCGACGACCCCCTCGTCAGCCGCGTCTTCGCCGACGCCGGATTCCGCAGCGGGGACATCAAGCTCGCCATCCTCCGCCCCGCCCCGCCCATGCCGCTGCTCGGCCGCCTCCCCACCAGCGCCCGCCCCCCGCCGCTCTTCCTCTGCAGCTTCGCCGCAGCCGACGACGCCCAGGTCCCCTCGCCCGCCCCTGCCCTCGCGGGCGCAGCCCCCGGGGAGGACAACCGCCGCCGAATCACCGAGATCCTCTCCCGGGGACGCAACCCCATGCTCGTCGGCGTCGGGGCCGCATCCGCCGCCGCTGATTTCGCCACCACGTCCCCCTACCGCATCATCCCCGTCGGAGTCGGAGTCGGACCCATCATCAATCAAACGGACCTCGCCACCAATTCCGGCTTCATCCTCAGCATCGGTGACCTCAAGGACCTGCTGGTCCCCGACGACGCCGACCTGCAGCTGCTGCAGGACAAGGGGCGCCGGGTGGTGTCCGAGGTCACGCGCCTGCTGGAGACACCACCCGGCCACAAGGTCTGGGTCATGGGCTGGTCCGCCACCTACGAGACCTACCTCGCCTTCCTCTCCAAGTTCCCGCTCGTCGACAAGGACTGGAACCTCCAGCTCCTGCCAATCACCGCCGTGCGCGACGCCGGACCACCACCCGCCGGACTCGTCATGCCTCCCCCTGCCACCACGCTCACTGCAACTTCCAAGCCTGCAACTTGTACAAGGTCTCCTCCCCTTTTATTTTCTATATATCACTTGTACATCTCACACCACTTGTTTATTTTCTGCATAATACATGTGCGCTGATTGCTCTGCCTAGTTTATCAGCCAACCAGGATGTTTATTTTATATGTACGTCTGGCAATCCGCGCAAGTACTCTTATTAGTTTTATGTTCTTCCACATCACTAGTTTAATGTTTAGGCAGTATGGGTATGTGTGTTTGCCCTTTGTAGCGTTATGGGTGTTTGAGTTTCTCAAACATGTCTGATATCCTCACTCCATCATGTATGTAATACTACAATTAGTAGTAGAGGATTTTGGTCAATAAGCTCTTTAAATATGCCACTCCGGTGACCGTGAGTAGAAGAATGTTTTCTTCCTATCCTGTCCTTTTTACTGGTTTTGCTTACTCATTCCAAGACACGGACTTATATTATTTTGTTCAGTGAAATCCACCAGATAGCTACTGGCTAGGAGATTTAAGTTATGCTCAATAGCTTTAGGTGGATCTAACAGTTTTGAGCTTGTAATTTGCAGCTCAATAGCGATAGCTGGATCTAACAGTTTTGAACTTGTAATTTGCATCTCAATCAATAGTTTTAGGTGGATCTAACAGTTTCGAACTTGTGATTTGCAGCTTGATGGAGCCTTTTGTTCCTTTTGGTGGTTTTATGTGCGATACCTATGAAGCAAATAGTCTCACTGCAAATTCATGCCCTCAGGCCCTGCGGTGTCAACAGTGCAATGATAGATATGAGCAAGAAGTTGCAACTATCATTAGAGGAAGTGGCATTACAGCTGAAGCTCACCAGGAAGGTCTACCTTCTCTGCTGCAGAATGGCAGCATGATGGGTCCTAACACTGGATTTGATGCAGTCAAGGTGTGAGGCTACTTCTATCTCCTAGAATTTTGAAGTTAAATAGTGAATGCAACCTGTAAAGCTCGCTGATAGATGAATAGTTTTGGATATGATTGGTATAAAAGATGTGCAGTTTTTCTTCAGTGCAGGTTAGAGATGATCAGATGGTATTGAATACAAAAATACTGAATCTACAGAAGAAATGGAATGAATACTGCCTGCGGCTCCACCAAGGTTTCCAGAGGATCAGCAGAGATCCTCACCAGTCATTTCCACATTACATTGGTGTTCCAGCTGACAGGGAAAGTGGACCAAATCCGAGCCAAGGTTCAGAGGCAGTTGTACTTGAAAGGGAGGTTATTAAACCTTCTGCGGTCTCCGCTTCACATACCAACACAACTGCAAAGAGTATTTCATCGCCATCTGTTTCCAACCAAAGGAATGGAGACCTTGTATTGAACCCTCAGGTCAGGCAATCAAAGAGTGATGAACCCCTTCATGATAGGGGTGTGCAATCCCATCATAGCAATTCATTCAATTGTGACAACCGTGAAGATCATGCTTCACCATCATCAGCTGCACCTGTGGCAACTGACTTGGTTTTGGGCACCCCTCGAGGATCTTCTTCCAAGGATTCAAGTAACGCCCTGTGTAAACATGTAGAGGATGCTGCCGAGGGGTCGGTCCAGCTGACACCCAAGAAGGTTGATGATTTGAATTTGAAGCCTCCCCAGTTCTCTGTGCAGACTTACTCTTCCTCCAGGACTTCCTCAAATTGGGGTCAAACATCACCTAGCAGTGCTCTGCATTCAGCAGCTTCAGGAGGCACATCTGCCTTTGGCCAATGGCAGAGGCCTTCACCCCTCGCAGCACAAAGTTTTGATTTGAGCAATTACAAGCTACTCATGGAACGCCTCTATAAGGCGATTGGGAGGCAGGAGGAAGCCTTGAGTGCTATTTGTGCATCCATCGTGCGGTGCCGGTCGATGGAGAGGCGCCGTGGTGCAAACAGGAAGAATGACATATGGTTTAGTTTTCACGGCCCTGACAGCATTGCCAAACGGAGGGTTGGTGTGGCACTTGCAGAGCTGATGCATGGTAGCTCAGATAACCTGATTTATCTGGACCTTAGCCTCCAAGACTGGGGCAACTCCAAATTTAGAGGAAAGACCGCCACAGACTGTATTTTTGAGGAGTTGAGAAGGAAGCGACGATCAGTCATATTCCTTGAGAATATCGACAAAGCTGACTGCCTTGTTCATGATAGCCTGACTCATGCCTTGGAGACTGGCAGGTACAAAGACTTGCATGGGGGGAGGGTGGTTGATCTTAACGACTCGATCGTGGTGTTGTGTACAAGAATGATCCCAGGGTGTCGAGAGGCCTCTCTTCGGATGGAAGAGGAGCATCCTTTTTCGGAAGACAAGGTTGTGGCAGCTCGCGGGCATCAACTGAAGATCATAATTGAGCCAGGAACATCGAACATCGGTGGAGGTCCAGGAGGTAAAGTGATAGTGTCCTCAAGGAACTCCCTGAGCAACATTGAAGCATCTGTGTACTCCAGTTGTTTCAGTAAGAGGAAGCTAAACATATCTGATGGACAAGAAAAGCTAGAAGAACCGGGGACGAGCACTTGTAAGCGACTGCATAGAACCTCAAGCGTTCCGTTTGACTTGAACCTCCCTGTGAACGAGGATGAAGCCCATGATGGCGACGAAGACAGAAACAGCAGCAGCAGCAGCCAGGAGAAGTCGTGTGGCAGTAATCCAGATGGATCTGTTGAGAAGCTGCTGTGTTCAGTTGACGAGTCAATCAATTTCAAGCCGATTGACTTTAGCAAACTCTGCGAGGAATTGCTGCAGGAGTTTAGCAACAGCATGAGCGGTGTTGTGGGGTCTGGATTCAGGTTGGAGATAGATGTTGGTGCCATGGAGCAAGTATTGGCTGCAGCATGGGCATCAGATTCAGAGAAGAGGCATGTGCCGACATGGGTGGAACAGGTGTTTGTGAGGAGCCTTGAGCAGCTGAAGGTCAAGTGTAAGAATGTGAGCAGGTGTACCCTGAGACTGGTCGCTTGCGAGGACTCACTTGTGAAAGACGAAGGATTTGGAGCTTTACTTCCCTCAAGAATTATCCTAGATTGATGTTGGTGATGATATATGTGTCTGGCTACCTGTCTGTCTGTACAGGGAGGGATCACTTGCGATATTATTGGTAGCTGTAAGTATTTTTGGTTAGCCCATCGCACCCCCGTCATCATAGTATATATAGTAGTAGTAATAATAGTATAGCATCATTATTTGGTGGCTGAATAAGCAAGCAAAGCAGTCTAGTCTAGTTGATGGGGATGCCTTTGCTGTAATCTATCAGCAATTGAGCACACAGACACAGCTAGCTAGGGTAAGGCCATGTTAATACTGTGCCTTGTCAACCCTGCATATAAATCAGGCGGCATGTATGTGTATACTGTAAGAAGCGTGCGTACATACATATGGTTGCTCAATGGATGATGTATGTTTCAGTATTTTTTATTCGATGCCGCCTCTTGTGTGCTGCTGCTGCTGTGCTCATTTGTCTCCCACCTTTCCCCGACTGGGCCTAGCAATCAGCTTTCAACTCACTACCTTAAACGTTTTGACATATTTTCGATTACCACAAAATCAGGTGCCTAAGTACGTCCAGCTTGGAGATGATTAACTAGTTGCGCGTGCTGGCAAAAGTTGTGGCCAATTTTCCTTTCAAAAAAAAAAGATGGCTAATCTTAACAGAGGAGGAAAAGCAAAATACTCCTTAGGTGGAGTTGAGTTGGAGATGATTGGTTTAGCAGCTGAAAAAGTCTATACACACCTTAGCAGGCACATGTTTTGATTTGAACGCATATATAGCGAAACATAATACATGTACATGTTAAAATTCATCAACAAGCTAATTGATTTGGATACATGGATCGGATCGGAATCACCAACTAGGAGCCTAGCATACTCCATCGATACAACAGGATGGATCCATGGCTGCCGTGTGCCATCCAGGCAGAGACCGGAGGTTTCAAGTATGTTGTATCATCTTGATGTAACATTTTTTAAATCAAAAACTTTTCTTTTAAAAAAAATCAGCAAGCTAAGATAGCTCACTACAAGCATGTAAAATTTGTAACCAAAAAACAAAGATCACTGATCTAGCTAGAAAACACTGGATTAGGGGTTCATCATGGCATGACATCTCAATATTCCAAAAATAATAATAAACCACATTAGCCATAAATCTATAATAAGATTTTTGGGTTGTTGGATCACAAAGACGAAGGGCGAAGGGTTCTAGAGACCTGCTCTTCTAGTCGCTTGTGCACACTGACAGTTGGGATAAAGTATACTACGGCAGCGAGGTGAGCAAGTACGTGTGTGGGTTTTATTTCTCCTTTTACACCATCACTTGGTAGAGTGGGCCATCCTCCATTTCTACCCGTGAGGTGGGACTAAATATGAACACCACCTGCACCACTTACTTATGCACACATGGGCCTTTGATAAAACTTAGAATTTCTAAATTCGTATTGGTCTAGGTCCATAAATTCCAATAGATAAGAAACAGTAGAGATTTTAAACATGAATCATATTTTGTGCTTACAAAGAGAAAAGAGAAAAGTACATTTACAGCCCTTAACTATGATGTGGATCCAATTTTCAACTCTAAACTATGAAATTGTTCACTTTTCAATATTGACTCAAATTTAGAGTGGTTTTGGGTGACATGGCATTGACACGGTGACATTATCAGCAGCTAAATATTGTTTGGATGTTAAACTTATAAATGACTTTAAAATATTCAAAATTGCCTAAACAACTTTTTATAGCTGAAATAAATATTAAAGTATATTAGAACCATAAATTAGCTAGTAGCTAGTCAAAGTTAAACTAAACCATTTTTATTATGTTAATAGATAGATGAAGATATAAAAGGAATAGATAGATGAAAATGGGCACCGGAAACTATGTAATTCCGATCTGTCGTCATTCCACAGTAGCACATATATAATTCAGGGTCATTCAACAGTAGCACATATATAATTCAGTTTCGAATAAATGATACAAAGCAAACCCAATAATTTGTGTCACACAAACTAATGTTTTTGAGAGGCAGGCAATACAGATTTTCAGAGTGTTCATGCGACCATGTATACGCGATATGATGCCTCATCCTTACCTCCAACTCAACATCTAGCTAGTACAATACAAGCCACAATTATATTGTATAGCGTAATGCTTAATTAGCTACTCGATCTAGTGAGTGAGATGGTCTGAATCTGATGATCCCAATCAACGAACCAATGAGTTGTAGCAAGTCCTGTGTGGCTGCACAATATATAAATATCTATGCTTCAATTGGAGGATCCCTTGCTGCTTAAATTATTTGACTTTCTATGCTATCGTCTATGAGGCTTCAAATTCTGTAAGGAAGTTCATTCTTCGGCATATATCCTTGATAATACTTGAAGCTTCCAGAATCACTTTCGCTTATGGTTTTCGGTGGCCCAGCCATGATCCCCGTTCAAGGTGTGGTCAGTCTGGTAGTAGACAACATCCCCGTGGTCACTGACGAAGTGATCCATTCTGAGGCTCCTGAGGAGCACGCCAAAGAGGTGAAGTGGCAGTGGCCCCGACTTCTGTGGCTCCCGGTAGTATCTACCCAGCACCGGCCTCGCTGCCTTGGTCTGTTTCCAAAGTTTCAATTTAATTTAAGCACAAGAAGAGGCAAGGCAACACGACTAAATTTAGATGACTACTAGCTCGTTTTTCATTTGTAGTATGGATGGATGGATGTGCTACAAGAGGTGACTAAATTTAGATGACTACTAGCTCGTTTTTCATTTGTAGTATGGATGGATGGATGTGCTACAAGAGGTGACTAAATTTAGATGACTACTAGCTCGTTTTTCATTTGTAGTATGGATGGATGGATGTGCTACAAGAGGTGACTAAATTTAGATGACTACTAGCTCGTTTTTCATTTGTAGTATGGATGGATGGATGTGCTACAAGAGGTGACTAAATTTAGATGACTACTAGCTCGTTTTTCATTTGTAGTATGGATGGATGGATGTGCTACAAGAGGTGACTAAATTTAGATGACTACTAGCTCGTTTTTCATTTGTAGTATGGATGGATGGATGTGCTACAAGAGGTGACTAAATTTAGATGACTACTAGCTCGTTTTTCATTTGTAGTATGGATGGATGGATGTGCTACAAGAGGTGACTAAATTTAGATGACTACTAGCTCGTTTTTCATTTGTAGTATGGATGGATGGATGTGCTACAAGAGGTGACTAAATTTAGATGACTACTAGCTCGTTTTTCATTTGTAGTATGGATGGATGGATGTGCTACAAGAGGTGACTAAATTTAGATGACTACTAGCTCGTTTTTCATTTGTAGTATGGATGGATGGATGTGCTACAAGAGGTGACTAAATTTAGATGACTACTAGCTCGTTTTTCATTTGTAGTATGGATGGATGGATGTGCTACAAGAGGTGACTAAATTTAGATGACTACTAGCTCGTTTTTCATTTGTAGTATGGATGGATGGATGTGCTACAAGAGGTGACTAAATTTAGATGACTACTAGCTCGTTTTTCATTTGTAGTATGGATGGATGGATGTGCTACAAGAGGTGACTAAATTTAGATGACTACTGAAAGCTCAGACTTCGTTTTATCTGAGAACTAGATAGCTAGCAAACCCAAGCCCTGAACAATAGCCTCCGATCCAACTAAATTAGAACTTACTCGTAAAATATTTTGAATTTGGTTTGTGCTCTTAGTTTCAAATCATTATCTAGATATACAAATAATTATATGTAGAAAAAATCAAGACGATATATAATTTAAAATGGAGTGAATATTGACTTGGGATGGAGAGATATTAAACTACTCTTTTTTCTACCTATAAATATCCTTCTCCCCTTCCTTCGTGCTTAGCCGCTGATAAAGGTTATCATATGCACGACCCTTTGCTACACTCACAGCTCTCTTTGCAGCCCTCTTTGCTAATTTATAGCCCTCGATATTGGCTTCACTCCGATCAAGGTGAAGGCGCTTGAAACACGTACTGTTTTGACAAAGTAATTCAGTAGGATCGGAGATGCGCAGAGAGCTTACAGCTTCGACCAGATGGTAGTGCGGGATCTGTGGGAAGAGGTGGTGGATGACATGGGTGCCGATGTCGTGGTGGATGTTGTTGATCCAGCCGTAGTCCCGGTCCACGGTGGTGAGACCCCCACGCAGGTAGCTCCACTCCTCGCCGCGGTACCAGGGGAGGTCATTGTTGCCATGATGGTGCAGATAGGTCACCAGATCAAGCCACATCACAAACACCTGCATGCCGTGCCCACAATTACACAGAAAGATGCATTATTCATCAGTCCTTTTTGGTACCGTTTGAATTGGTTGCCTTATTCATTCATTCTACAAAGTCCGTGTACTAGCTAGGAAATTAACAAGGAGTTGCTTGGAAGCAAACACTTAGATTGGCAGTCTCAGTTGCTTACCAGGTATGGGAGGCCGTACATCTTGAGCACCTGGATTGGGCCGAACGCGCACGCCATGGTGAGGACGAGGCAAGCATGATGCACCAGCAGGTGGTTGACACCATGACATCACCCCTCTCCTTGGGGGTGAACAGCTCACTGCTGGGGAGAAAGTGAGAGCCAGTCTTGCCAGGGCTCCTGTACAACTGCACAGGCGCCAACACGTATTCGTCGTGAGCATCATGCAGGAGGATTTGGGTTGGAACTTTATTCAGCAGCATATATTCAGAGCATGCACACGGCAACATACGAGGTAGACAGGGAACACGAGCAGAGGGAATGGGACCGTGAACCGTAGCTTCTTTGTGCGTGGTTCAAGTTGCTGGTATAGCTTCTCCGTGATCTGCTCCAATCACTCCAAATGATCAGTATATATGTTACAGAAACATTAATGTCAATTCAAACTTAAATATATTCCATCATACTAATTAGAAGCAAGCATCATGGACAAAATAAATCCATGTGTGTTGAAATGCTGTCGCACGAAACCAGGACAAAAACTAGATTAGATACAACCATGCATCTGCTATGGTTTAAGAACCAGCTAGCTCAAAACAGGAAGCAGGTGGAACTGCATATATATGCATGTTTAAGCTAATAAGGGATCCTGTATATTCCATCAGAATTTTGTATGACATCAGCTGCTGATTCTGCAGTCGGCACTACAGACATTTGAAGAGGCCGTGCAAATGGATGCTGGCTTTCAGAAGAGGGCAACACAACACAAGTATGTGTGGGCGGCTATGTGTGTTGGTGACACAACAGGACAGGAAAAAAGGGATCAAATACTAATCTACCTATATAAGATCCGAAGGCATCTTCAATATACTTGTAACTAAGAAGATTGTTGATTTATTTGGCAGCAACTCAGCTCACGTGATGGGATCCATGGATCTAGGCATCTAGCTACCAGCTGCTGCAGATTTGTGCTGGTGGCATCATGCATGGACCACACCGTCCAATTAATCGATCTGCCCCTGCTAATAAGCCTTGTTGATTAAAACTGAGAGGGAGAACCTGCAGTGCCATGTGCCTCGATACATATGTTGCTAGATCTGCAGTCTGAAAAGTACTGGTCGTCCCAAGAAAGCAAAGGAGGACGACGTCCCAGACACTGACACAGCAAGGACGGACTAATTATTAACTTAATTATGCTGCGTGCTGAGATTACTGTATTTGTCAATGCTAGCTACTGGAGGTATGTCATTGTCCATGGTCTGATCCAACGACAAACATGTAGTGGCAGCAGCTAGAGAGGCGGCCTAATATATGGCATTGCTACTTGGTGTCTCTGTCTCCCTCTTCATGGCGATTGCTACCGCCTAGAACCCAACCCAACGGTCGTTGGATCCGGTGGCATGCAGATATAAATAAATTCCCCGGCCTGGGTGAAGATATGAAGCCCAAACAATGCAACGTACTACACGGATAAGAGCCTGCCGGGCCCTTACTGCTTATTAGTAGTTGAGTACCCTAACTAGTAAGGTGCAGTGCCTGCCTTAATTTGCCTGTTTTCCTAGCCAAGATGCTGTAATTAGTGTTATATATACTACCATGGAACGAGAAAAAAAAAGCTGTTCCTGAAACACGTATATCTCAGTGAAACACACATATATATGTTGTTGGAGCAGTTAGTAGCAGTAAGAAAATGAAGTAATGTAGTAGATGTATAGTAATTGAGATGTTGGAGATGTTGTTAATTATAGCATGTATGCAGTCGACTGACCGGGTGCCATGACTCGTCCCTTTCGATGTGGCCGTGGTTCTGATGGTGCGTTCTGTGGCTGATCCTCCTGCATGCATGTGCACATATGTATACCATCAACCAGTCAAAGTCAATTAATCAGAAGCAAGAAGGCCAGCCAGCCTATGTAGGCACGGTTGTTACCGATGATTACATGAACCAAATTAATTAAATGAGAGGTTGTGCAATATTGCAGTGGATTTGCAGGATATATGGTGTTCAATTTTGAACCGTGAATGGCCGGTAGTAACCACAAGACGACGCATGTGAGCCAGTAACATACAGACAATTATTGCAAATTAATTTGTTGTCAACTGGTGCTACTATATAGAGTATATATAGGAATCCTACAGGCATACATACTGCGCGCTGCATATATGCATCAACGTACACTAAACAACGACAGAGATTCTCGCTCTGCGCGCGTAATCAACCTACTAGCTTTTAAAATGAATTAAGCTCTTCACGGGCTTGTGGAATATGCGGTCCACATTTGCGCATCTACGCAGCTAGTGTCGATATATGGATGCATACATACATGTCCCGAATAATACGATGATGAGCCATGCATGGAGTATAAACTAGTTTTGTATATGCTAGAGCTAGGCCATCCATCGAAAATATCTCAGACGCCGACACGGAACCGGCCGAATCTCTTGAAAAGAGCAAAAAGATTGCAGGCATGTGTGATCTGCTTTACTTTTCCCATCTTATTTACGTGCAGATGGATTCATACTATTGATTCCTTCATTCTTCTCAAGATGAGATAATCCATAATAATTAAAGTGCAAGAAAAGGGAGGAGGAATAAATAATGATTTCTTGCATGCATCGTCTCGTTAATTTAATTCATCTATCTATCTGAAACACGTACATCCATCTATCTACCAAGAATGAAGAAGTGAATTCTTCTCTTCTCCAAAAAAAAAAAGAATGAAGAAGTGAAGAAGTATGTACATACCATCCATGGTAGGGGACGAGGATGAAGGAGTGGAGGAGATGCCCCACGACGCTGTTGAGCGTTGCCATGTCAGAGAAGCTCCCGTGCCCACTGCATGCATGCATTTCATCGATTTGCATATATATATTATGTATGTCGATCATGCATGTTGAATCAAATCAAACCAAATCAAAGCAAAGCATGATGATATGTATGATTACTTACCAGTCGTGTCCGAGGACGAAGAGCGCCCAGAACATGGTCCCCTGCGCCGCCCAGTAGATGGGCCACACCGCCCAGCAGAAGCGGCTGCCGTCGAGCGCCGCCGCCGCCACGGCCAGCCCCGCCACCACCGCCAGGTCCCGCGCCACGTACGAGAGCGAGCGCCAGGGGCTCTTCCTCCAGCAGTGCGCCGGCACCGCCGCGCGGACGTCGCCGATGCGGAACGGCGGCGGCTTCCCGGCGTCGAAGTCCTCGGTGGCCTTGGCCGCAGCCTCCCCCTCCCGACCGCGCATCATCCTACTACTAGTCCTAGGGATTGTTGTTTGGATTTGCGTCGTCTGCGTATTAGTCTGCATTGTTGGTGGATCTATTCCGACCGGGCGGGATTGGGATTGGGATTGGGGATGTGGCCTGCCGGATCGAGCTAGCTATGACGGGAAGGAAGGAACGGGACAGGAGAGGAGAAGAAACCGGGCGGACAAGAAGAAAGGAATTAATGGGTGGTAACGTAAGGAAAACAGAGACTCAGTCTCCTCTCCTCCCCTCCCCTTCCGTAGCAAATTAACTAGCAATGCAGATGCAGGGCAGGGAGCGTCGCGGCTGTATATATACACATACACAACAGAAAGCCCACATGCACTCGGTTCTACTCAGCCCCCTCCTACTTTTCATGGGCTGTATTCTTCTTCATGGACTCATTTTCTTTTGTTCTATGGGCCTTACAGACAGGCCCAAGCACCAAAAGCCATTGTTCCTTCTTTTTTGTTTCTGTCTCTACTAAACATAATAAATTGAAGGGGCATGTGAGAATTAGCCACCCTACAAATGGCACTTGTATAGTGAGATGAGGGTGCCAAAATCATCATGTTCCACTTTTTTTCTGAAAGAAAGAATGCTAATAGGTTGTAGACTTGTTTATCGAAACCAGTGAAGATGGAGGGAGATAGACGACAAAATATATAGAGCTTTGGATTTATAAATTAAGATCGATTTTATGGATGTTAGTTGTAAGCAATAAACACGGACGCGTCTGTAGTGACAATCTCAATCGTCTATTTACGGGCCCTGCCTTCGGTTCGATCATGTCTCTCTTTCGTTGCGTCACCTGCCATTATATGTATGTCTTATTAGTCGCTTTATATTCTACTAGGTAAGTGTCTGTGCGTTGCTACGGGTATGATGCATGGAGCAAAGAAAAATAGACCACACGAAAAATTTAATTTTGATGGTTATAGGTTTGCACCTAAGTCTATAAAAGTTAGTACTTTTATTTTTCGTATAAAGCCCCTGAAAAATTCGTTTGTTGCATCTCCAGGCATGTTCGAACTCAAGGTGAATGAAAAATAGTACGTGACCGACCTCTAGTGTCTATATCTTCATGTATGAAAACTGCTCATGCACTTATAGAGGGACGAAAATCGAGCCAAAACGCATAAAGATTAGTTCCTCACTTTAGTACTACAGGTGGACCATTAGAGCTTCTTGTTTACAACACACTACCAGAATAAGTTATATTGGCACCGGTTGGGAACCGGCTTTAGTACCGGGTATCCCAACCGGTGCTAATTTTTCGAGGCTACAACGGGTCAAATACCCGGTGCCAAAGGCATTCTTTAGCACCGGGTCCAAATAAGACCCGGTGCTAAAGATTTTTTCCAAAAAAAAATACTCCTCATTCATTTCTTCCCTCCCCCATGTTCTTCCTCGAGAACCAGCAGAAGAAGACTGCATAATCAACCTTTTAAAATGAATTAAGCTCTTCACGGGCATGTGGAATATGCGGTCCAGTTGCGCATCGATCTACGCAGTGTCGATATATGGATGCTATACATACATGCATGTCCCGAATAATACATACGGAGTAGTATATATGATGAGCCATGCATGCTAGAGCTAGGCCATCCATTCATTCATCCATCGAAAATATCTCAGACGCCGACACGGAACCGGCCGAATCTCTTGAAAAGAGCAAAAAGATTGCAGGCATGTGTGATCTGCTTTACTTTTCCAGTCTTATTTACGTGCAGATGGATGGGTGCTATTGATTGGTTCCTTCATTATTCTCTAGATGAGATAATGAAAGTATGCGAGAAAAGGGGGGAGGAATAAAGATTTGTTGCATTCATCGTCTCGTTAATTAACGTACATCCATCTGTCTATCAAGAATGAAGAAGTGAATTCTTTCTCAATCAAAAAGAATGAAGAAGTGAAGAAGTAGCAGGTACCATCCATGGTAGGGGACGAGGATGAAGGAGTGGAGGAGATGCCCCACGACGCTGTTGAGCGTTGCGATGTCAGAAAAGCTCCCGTGCCCACTGCATGCATTTGATCGATTTGCATATATGTCGATCGATCATGTTGAATGAATCAAATCAAATCAAATCAAATCAAATCAAATCAAATCAAATCAAATCAAATCAAATCAAATCAAATCAAATCAAATCAAATCAAATCAAATCAAATCAAATCAAATCAAATCAAATCAAATCAAATCAAATCAAATCAAATCAAATCAAATCAAATCAAATCAAATCAAATCAAATCAAATCAAATCAAATCAAATCAAATCAAATCAAATCAAATCAAATCAAATCAAATCAAATCAAATCAAATCAAATCAAATCAAATCAAATCAAATCAAATCAAAGTTGTTATAATTATTTGTCTACTCTACGGCCCAAATTCTAACTAGTTTATGCTAAAAAAATCCGATTATAGACAATGTATAAGTACCGAGTTAAATCATATGGACAGAGCATAGACTATTCCAAAGAGTGTGTACTCGATAACCCGATATTCTACCTTTCAACATAAATAAAGCACCATATTAATATATATCTAAGATATATTAGGTTACACAATACTTGCATGTACGAAATGAATAAAATCAACAAATAACTTATGCTCAACCATACTAAAAAATAGTTAACAGAAAAGATGAATCCAAACAATACATTAGATAGATAAATTCTTTAGAAAAACTTGCATCTCGCTTCACTTACCCGTCCGAAAACCTTTTTGGAGTTTTATTATAATGAAACAAGTCTATTTTTTATCATTGAGTTATTGACATAGTCCAATTTTAGTCCTAGAACTAGGAAAATTGGAACAAATTAGATCTAAATAATTTAAAATATAGTACAAATAGATAGGTTATATTTTTTTAAAGAAAATCGCTAGTAGTGTATTCAAATGAATTTTTAATGATTATTCAAATCTAATATTCAATTTGGTTGCCTAAATTATCTGATCGGATACATGGTATCTCACGGATACTGTTCTTCTTATATCCAAACCCAACATCTGGATAAACTATTCAAATTTATTTATATCCTGTATACGAGAAAAATATCCTGATATCCAAAAAATAATATTTCAATTAATATCTAATAATCTCTTTTAGCCAATATAGGTTGGGAAATGTTCCTACCATTTACTCCTACAGCAGGACAGAAGGGCCCGTCGGAGTCTGAATGTTCTAGTAGCGGCAGCGCAGAGTCACCGTCTGCCTCTCTGTCTCAGCTGGAGGTCACCGTGCGGTCTTGTTTTCTTCCGCCTCTTCGTCATCCTTCTCTCCGGGGCGGGGCGTGTCACGTGTGCGCGATAGATAACGAGATGGCCGTCGGAGTGACCGTGGGGGTGGTGGCATGCATATGCGCCAACTTGACAAGCAGTCGGAGTCGGAGCCGAGGGCCAGGCCGGCGCGCGCTACGGTGGTGGTTGGGGTTGGGGTCCATGTCCATCCATCCAGCCATTTCCATCTCCCGATTGATCAGATCACACGCACGACGGACGATGTGCAGCGCCAGCGCGCGCGCGTGCTTGGGTTGGGTCCGATCCATCGATCGGCACCATCGCACGAGCCGCTGCCCCGGCCCGCCAGCCTTATTTCCTGATTTCCATGTCCAAATTCAAGACAGGATCGATGAGTGTTGTTGAGTGTGTGAACCAGCGAACCGGCTGCCTTGGCGCGTCCGGCGATCAAAAGCGGCTTTCGGCAAATACACTCTGGCCCATACGCTTTGACCGCCACGATTCTATATATTGTTATGTATATCAATAATTAATGTGTATACGATTATACTGCTGCCTAGCTCCAACTCGATTCCATTTCGCATTCGCAACGAACAGCTGCACGTGGGCGATATAAAACCATATCTCCACGGCTTTTGATCCATCCATCCAGATTAATCAACCCCTCCACATGCGCGCTCTCGCTCCCCACTCCGGCTATCATCGTCTCGACTCTTCGTGCACGTATTGGTTGGTTCCTGCCTGCTGCTCATCTGACAATAACGTTTAGCTGTGCCTGTGCGTGCGTCGTGATGGGACTAGCGCGTGCGCCGTAGCACCACCACCAACCGCAATTAGTGTTGTTGTTATTATTATTATTATTATTATTATTATTATTATTATTATTATTATTATTATTATTATTATTATTATTATTATTATTATTATTATTATTATTATTATTATTATTATTATTATTATTATTATTATTATTATTATTATTATTATTATTATTATTATTATTATTATTATTATTATTATTATTATTATTATTATTATTATTATTATTATTATTATTATTATTATTATTATTATTATTATTATTATTATTATTATTATTATTATTATTATTATTATTATTATTATTATTATTATTATTATTATTATTATTATTATTATTATTATTATTATTATTATTATTATTATTATTATTATTATTATTATTATTATTATTATTATTATTATTATTATTATTATTATTATTATTATTATTATTATTATTATTATTATTATTATTATTATTATTATTATTATTATTATTATTATTATTATTATTATTATTATTATTATTATTATTATTATTATTATTATTATTATTATTATTATTATTATTATTATTATTATTAATTTTCAACAAATATGTTTCAATATATGATAATGCAGTACTTTTGAAACTATAACTTGCTATAAACTCCTCCAGTTTCAAATTTAGATCATTTTAGCTTTCTAGTAGCAAAAACTTAATGAATCTATAAAGGTCAAAACAACTTATTATAACGGTATAGTTGGAATGTAAGAAGTACATGAAAAGGTTATTTCAATTTTGACCAAGGTTCATTCTAATTAAAAGGACTGCTCATTCTAAATTCCCTTGCCCTTTGAGTGTTTTCTCAAGGGAAAACGACTGCATACAGTCTTTCCATGTGGAACGCTTTCACGAATCTTGGACGTACTACCAAATTATTGCTTGGAAGTACGAAGGTTTAAGATACATAATATGTACCAAACTTTAGTACCACCTTTGTAGTATTCCATGGTTTAAAACTCTAAAAAAATTCATTTAAAAATGAATTCATTGACCGGTCAAACAACTGAGAACTTGGACAACGATTGCACAAAGCTCCCACACACAAATGTAGCTCTCTATGGTTGGCAAGAGGGAATGTATGTATTCAAGTATGCTGGCGCCACAAGTCATAGGACGACAGAGAAGGCGCTCAAACAGCACCCACCCCAGCAATCCATCCATGCCTCCAAGGACGCAACAAACAACCCTGTAGCTTTCATGTCAACCCGGCCGGCGCAACGAAGGACGGCGCGTGCTCCGGCGACGTGTAGCCTTCTCTGCCAAACTTTGGCGGCCGCCATTGATCCCTATCCTAATTCGGAGCTGGCCGGATGGCATGTGTCCAGGAAACAAGGGACCTGAACCCTGAATTCCTGGCACGATTCCGCTCGATCATAGGATCCAGTTCAGGTTCAGCCACATTGAGGCAGGCACCTGTTCCTTTCAGAAATGGCACATTATTGGGACACGCTGAGAAGAATCAGAAGGTTTTCAGTGGATGATTCTGTCAGCCACCAGAGAACCGAGAGACGGCATGTTTCAGTTCTTTCCTCCATGTGGACTTCCACAACGCCAAGAATAATCTCCCCTTTGGCCGGGGCGACGCACGCTCCACACGATCAAAAGGGAAATCTCCCAAAGCACAAGGATATTGATCCGTTAACCAAAAAAAATGATCCGGCAGCTCGAGATCTGACTGCACTGCACCAAAAAGGGAGATGGAGATCTCGGCCGGCAGATTTGGTGAGGTGAGGTGAGGTCTACTGCCTGGCCACTTTGGCCCAAGCACAAGCACCATATTGCCCAACTTTCCCGGATCTGGAAGCAATATATCCCGGCTGCAGCTGGGAATTGAAATCGAGCTCGTGGCTGCTGCAGCTGGGTAGACATGATCTGCCAGTGTGGGATCGGAGGGCGCAGGCGGTGGATCCATCCAACCAACAGACATACTGCAGGAGGACCACTCTGTCTGACTGAAGAAAGAGATGGGCGACCCCGGCCATTTCATCGTGCTCATTATTTCGACCAGGACAACTGGGGGATATTAATTAGGTGTGAGATCCAGAGCAATTAGAGAGGGTACGGTGGTGGTGGTGGTGCCATGCATCCAGTGTTTTCAGAGTGTAGGCTGCCATTCTGGTCCATGGCTGTGTCGAGGCATGGAATTCAAAAAGACATGGCTCCTCCTAGGTTCGATTTCAAAATGTCATCACAAGTACACCATGGGAGTCAACTGATTACACAGAGATCTAACAGAGGATGGAGATGGAGTGACTTTATGCTTTATGAAAAAGAAGAAGACTACCACATGTACATATAGTATGTGTGCCTACTGGTAGTTGGAAGCCCATTGATGATTTATTTGACCTCCACATTGGCTTCAGGATTTGTGCGGTTTCCATTTCAGAGGGCGCCAAGGCGCTTCCAAGTTAGGTATCATCATGGGGCCTCTCGTGTTGCGAACTGCTCACGCCTTTGCATCTCTAGATAGGCTTCACCGTTAATTGCGCCCTGCCCTAAAGACGAAGACTGTATCAGATCAGCGTACAGCGTCGGGAGACCACTTGTTTCAGCTAAGATAAAGCGATAGCAATTCAGGATATCAAGATGAGGACTTCCTCTCTTTCTTTTTTTCTTCTTCTGCAATTCTGTACGTACTGTTCATGGATGCAAGGATAGCAACAGCACCGTGCGATTGTTCCTTTCGCAATCACAGATACTGCTGTTTGTACGGCAGAAACGCTTAGGATATATGGCATGTGCGCGTTTGTGTGATCAGCAGCTGGTTGATGCCGACACCGTGTATATCGATCGACGATGAGATGAGGCAGGCTCGCTCCGGCCTGAATCCTGGCAGCAGCATGAGACAGACGAACGGAAGAGCACGGCGCCATGCCGATCGCAAGCAAGCCTTCGAGATCGAGGATGACTGTAAACGCGTGAGAGCAATCATGCCATTCCCAACCGACAATATTAATTACATCAGCAACAGTGTGTGCTTACCAGCATATTCCGGCGATTGCCTTCATTTTCGCCGCGAAAACGACGCCGCCATGACATTTCAGCGATCATGTTGAATGAATCAAATCAAATCAAATCAAATCAAATCAAATAATCAAGCAGCATGCGTACCAGTCGTGGCCGAGGACGAAGAGCGCCCAGAACATGGTCCCCTGCGCCGCCCAGTAGATGGGCCACACCGCCCAGCAGAAGCGGCTGCCGTCGAGCGCCGCCGCCGCCACGGCCAGCCCCGCCACCACCGCCAGGTCCCGCGCCACGTACGAGAGCGACCGCCAGGGGCTCTTCCTCCAGCAGTGCGCCGGCACCGCCGCGCGGACGTCGCCGATGCGGAACGGCGGCGGCTTCCCGGCGTCGAAGTCCTCGGTGGCCTTGGCCGCAGCCTCCCCCTCCCGACCGCGCATCATCCTACTACTAGTCCTAGGGATTGTTGTTTGGATTTGCGTCGTCTGCGTATTAGTCTGCATTGTTGGTGGATCGATCGATGGATCTATTCCGACCGGCCGGGATTGGGATTGGGGATGTGGCCCGCCGGAGCTAGCTATGACGGGAAAGATGGAACGGGACAGGAGAGGAGAAGAAACCGGGCGGACAACAAGGGAGGAATTTATTGCTATTGGTAACGTAAGGGAAACAGAGACTCAGTCTCCTCTCCTCCCCTTCCGTAGCAAACTAGCACTGCAGGCCTGCAGGGAGCGTCGCGGCTGTACATATACACATACACATACACATACACATGCTCTCGATCTTCTCCTTCTACCCTGCTGTGTACTCAGCCCCCTACTTTTTTGATGGGCTGTATTCTTCGTGGACTCATTTTCGTTTGTTCTATGGGCCTTGCAGACAGGCCCAAGCACCAAAAGCCATTGTTCCTTCTTTTTTGTTTCTGTCTCTACTAAACATAATAAATTGAAGGGGCATGTGAGAATTAGCCACCCTACAAATGGCACTTGTATAGTGAGATGAGGGTGCCAAAATCATCATGTTCCACTTTTTTTCTGAAAGAAAGAATGCTAATAGGTTGTAGACTTTTTACCGAAACCAGTGAAGATGGAGAGAGATAGACGACAAAATATATAGAGCTTTGAATTTATAAAAAAAGGCTAATAAGTATCGTGATAGTATATCTATGTTTGATGAAAGGTCAAAATCTTTGGCACCTCAACTTCATCCTAACTAATTTAGGTTTATATATAGACAAATACATAGGAAGGAACCATATATATTAGATTCACCTCACAACACACATGTACAATGGAAAGCTAGGTTTAGTTCATTGCAGCTTTGATTTGTGGAGATACAAAGAATCCTGTAGTCTCACAGCAGCAGAAATGATTGAGGTAGCTACCAACATAGCGGCTGTACCCGTAGCACCAGTCTTGGCACTATGGCCAGCATCTGGGATGGCGAACGTGGCGCGGACACTTTCAGTGCGTAGCCTGCATAGATGAATATATCCCCACGTCGTTAGTATCGTATTGTACCCATGATGTGCTGGACATAGAGCTAATATAGAAGAAACATTAATGGACACAGATCAGTATGTAATCACCATTGGAGACGAGGTGCTTGGCGACGGCAGTTATGGCGAGGAGGATGATGATGGTCTTGCAGCTTGTGACCTTCATCTTCTCGCGTTGGACACGGTCTTACAATATTGATGTCACAGCACGTTGAAGATGTTGGTATCTATAGAGATTACAGAGAGTTTGTGCCTTGTGGTCGGGACTATATATGGCTAGCTGCGCATCTGTAGGGCTTGCATGACGAACAGCGTAATTGATGATGCTGGTGATGGAGATATATTGATGTTTTATACTAGGGCATGTACAGCCCGTCGCTAGAGCGCGTCGCTACAGTGTCAGTTTTGCGAAAAACACCCCGCGGGAGCGCAGCGACGGGCCGAGCGTCGCTAGACCGAGCGACGGCCTTGTCCCGTTCCCCCAAGCTCAAGCGACGCGGAGGCGCCGGGCTGTACGACGCTCGTCTCCAGGCGCAGTCGCCGGCGGGATCCCGCGCCCCGCCTCCCCATCCTCCCGCGCTGCGCCCCGTCCCTCCCCGCCAAATCCCCTTCCCGCGGTCCGCCCCTCCCCGCCAAACCTCCTCGGCCGCCAGTTCCCCTTCTTCCCCAGCCTCGGCGCAGCTACCTCCGTCGCCGTCGCTTCCCGACCCCGTGCTCGCTCCCCGACGGCCATGACCACGGATTCGGCCCCGAGGAGGAGGCCTCCATGGCCGCGGTGAGGAGAAGAAGGCCGCCATGGCTGTGGACGACCCGCACCGGCGGCGGTGGCCTGCGCGCCCTCCCGTCCTTCGCCCTTGCCACGACGACTCCGCCAGCTCGCCGCCGGAGGAGCACCGGAGCTGCACCACGAGCGACCATGGCGTAGGTCGAGGATGGTGACGTCGAGGACCATGGCAGGCAGTCGCCTCCAGCACCGCGACCGTCTTCTCCTTCCTCTCCACGCTCTCTTCTTGCGTCGCCCCACAGCTCGATCCGGTGGCAGCGGGCCTCGAATCGACGGCGGCGGAGGCCGATTCGGCGGCTACGAAGCTCGATT
>OAMR01000314.1:1027541-1076785 GCA_900205405.1 Echinochloa crus-galli
AAGTGTTTTTAATTCTCTAGGATCCTTTAGTATAGAAGATAGATAGATTGAAAGAAGAATGCCAACATTCAAAATCGTATTAGTAGACAGCTTGCTGACACAAGCAAGAAAATAATTTGAGTACTCATCCATGACTTGTAGGCATTAGTAAGGAGGTCTCCTCATCCGCTAGCCTGCTACTGACGGGGTCCGCGGCGTCAGATAATGATATGGAAGGTGAGGGCAGTGGAGGAGGCAGAGGCCATCGGCATGGGTGGGATGTTGCGGCGGCGGCAAAATATAATTTTAGGATGATTAAATAAATAACTTCTTCTTCTTTACCTGGTTATAAGAGAATATAATGTATGGATGATTAAATAAATAGTACCATTTGGTTAAGATGCCCACCTAAACATTCTCCAGCCACACACAAATGACTGGTCCTTTTTCTTTACCTTTTTTTCTTTTGAGAAAAAACTACTGCTACATCTTTACCCCTTTTTTTAGAAATATTAGTACGGACGCACGCACATCATCTCCAAAATACTAGATCGGAGACGCCTCGTTGTCGACGGAAACATCGCATACCACTAAAAAAATAGTACCGATTAATAAATTATAAAATAAATAGAAAAATACGACACCAATACCAACTCTAGAACTCGAATTTTGATGAATAGATTCCACCACAAAACACCTTACCAACTAAACTACAGTCACTTTGCACTACTTTACCTGCTCGTTGTACCCTGCTAGGTGCTGTTACTCAGCCTCGTACTTTTTTTATGGGCTGTATTCTTCATGGACTCATTTTCTTTTGTTCTATGGGCCTTACAGACAGGCCCAAGCACCAAAAGCCATTGTTCCTTCTTTTTGTTTCTGTCTCTACTAAACATAATAAATTGAAGGGGCATGTGAGAATTAGCCACCCTACAAATGGCACTTGTATAGTGAGATGAGGGTGCCAAAATCATCATGTTCCACTTTTTTTCTGAAAGAAAGAATGCTAATAGGTTGTAGACTTTTTACCGAAACCAGTGAAGATGGAGAGAGATAGACGACAAAATATATAGAGCTTTGAATTTATAAAAAAAGGCTAATAAGTATCGTGATAGTATATCTATGTTTGATGAAAGGTCAAAATCTTTGGCACCTCAACTTCATCCTAACTAATTTAGGTTTATATATAGACAAATACATAGGAAGGAACCATATATATTAGATTCACCTCACAACACACATGTACAATGGAAAGCTAGGTTTAGTTCATTGCAGCTTTGATTTGTGGAGATACAAAGAATCCTGTAGTCTCACAGCAGCAGAAATGATTGAGGTAGCTACCAACATAGCGGCTGTACCCGTAGCACCAGTCTTGGCACTATGGCCAGCATCTGGGATGGCGAACGTGGCGCGGACACTTTCAGTGCGTAGCCTGCATAGATGAATATATCCCCACGTCGTTAGTATCGTATTGTACCCATGATGTGCTGGACATAGAGCTAATATAGAAGAAACATTAATGGACACAGATCAGTATGTAATCACCATTGGAGACGAGGTGCTTGGCGACGGCAGTTATGGCGAGGAGGATGATGATGGTCTTGCAGCTTGTGACCTTCATCTTCTCGCGTTGGACACGGTCTTACAATATTGATGTCACAGCACGTTGAAGATGTTGGTATCTATAGAGATTACAGAGAGTTTGTGCCTTGTGGTCGGGACTATATATGGCTAGCTGCGCATCTGTAGGGCTTGCATGACGAACAGCGTAATTGATGATGCTGGTGATGGAGATATATTGATGTTTTATACTAGGGCATGTACAGCCCGTCGCTAGAGCGCGTCGCTACAGTGTCAGTTTTGCGAAAAACACCCCGCGGGAGCGCAGCGACGGGCCGAGCGTCGCTAGACCGAGCGACGGCCTTGTCCCGTTCCCCCAAGCTCAAGCGACGCGGAGGCGCCGGGCTGTACGACGCTCGTCTCCAGGCGCAGTCGCCGGCGGGATCCCGCGCCCCGCCTCCCCATCCTCCCGCGCTGCGCCCCGTCCCTCCCCGCCAAATCCCCTTCCCGCGGTCCGCCCCTCCCCGCCAAACCTCCTCGGCCGCCAGTTCCCCTTCTTCCCCAGCCTCGGCGCAGCTACCTCCGTCGCCGTCGCTTCCCGACCCCGTGCTCGCTCCCCGACGGCCATGACCACGGATTCGGCCCCGAGGAGGAGGCCTCCATGGCCGCGGTGAGGAGAAGAAGGCCGCCATGGCTGTGGACGACCCGCACCGGCGGCGGTGGCCTGCGCGCCCTCCCGTCCTTCGCCCTTGCCACGACGACTCCGCCAGCTCGCCGCCGGAGGAGCACCGGAGCTGCACCACGAGCGACCATGGCGTAGGTCGAGGATGGTGACGTCGAGGACCATGGCAGGCAGTCGCCTCCAGCACCGCGACCGTCTTCTCCTTCCTCTCCACGCTCTCTTCTTGCGTCGCCCCACAGCTCGATCCGGTGGTAGCGAGCCTCGAATCGACGGTGGCAGAGGCCAATTCGACGGCTACGAAGCTCGATTCGATGGCTGTGACGCTCTCTTTGATGCTTGTTAAGCTCGATTTGATGCCTATGATGGTTGATTTGGAGGGCAGGGAAGCTCGAATCGTTGGCAAAGGAGCATGCTGGTTGTGCAAAGAGCAGAGGCGTGAGCCACGGGGAGGAAGATGCGTGGGCTGGTGCTGGGGGCCGGACGGCGACGGGTATGGATGGCAACGGGTCGGGCGAGATGTGGACGAGCCATTTACCCGCCCGATAGCATACCCGACATGGTTAGTTTTACCCGCCCGATAATATGCCCACGGGTAAAATTTCTTGCCCATGCCCGTGCCCATCGGGTACCGGGCGGGTATCGGGTACCCGTCGGGCGTGTTAAGTTATATATTAAATAGCACAAGTGCTCAACATATAAGATTAGATTTTACTTACTACTCTTTTGCACAAGCACATTATACAATAAATATTATTCAAACAATCATAGTCATATAGATTACAACAACAATAAAAAATATTGTTCACACACAAACACAAGTAACTATTTTTCACACACATATACCGTTGTGGAGGGTTTGCGGGTCGCCCGACGGGCACCCGCGGGCGAGTCTTCTTGCCCGCGACATGCCCGCGGGTAAAATTTCTTGCCCGTACCCTTACCCGCGGGTAAAAAATTATACCCATACCCTCACCCATCGGGTACGAAACCTGCGGGTACCGATACCCGCGGGTAGGATTGCCATCCCTAGCGACGGGTGGCGCGAGAGTTGGTAGGTGGCCGGAGGACGGCAGAGACAACACAGGAGCTAGGGTCGCCGGACGGGAATGGCAGAGAGAGATCGAGAAGACAGGGAGGAAGAGAAAGCAGGTCGAGATGCAGATTGAGATATTTTTGTTGAACTTTTACATTTTAACCATTCCTAAGTATAGTTTTCACATAAAGATCCTTTAGATAGGGAAACTTGGCGTGTAATAAATAAAAAAATACAGTTTAACCCTTTGATAATCTTGTATTTTATGCATCATATATTCTTTGAAACAATCTATAAAATAGTATACAAATATCAAATGTACATTTGATTATCTTTCCATAATTCAATTAAATAGCCACACAATGGTGTACACAAATGCATTTGTAGTTGATCTAAACTCCATACAAAGCATTAAACAGCTTACAGACAGCCTCCCTGTCTATGGGCTGTATGAGCTGTCTATATATCTGTCTGTACACGTTGTTCGAGGTTCTACAGACGGGTTGCTGTCTAAAAGCAAGTATTATAGCAGGCTGTAAGCAGACTAAATCCTATGTGGAAGAGAGAGGAGAAGAGAGAGAAGGAAGTGGGCGTTTAGCTTACCGCCGGCTGAAACCTGGCTTGGACTGCTGCTTGTGGGCCTGTGAAAAGCCAGCCGCTTGCTTGCAGCCTGCAGCCGGCGCATGGCCCGGCATACAGCCGGCCAGCCAGCTAAATTATTAACCATGCCCTCAGGGCTGTACATGCCCTAAAGATATCCTATCCAGTGAGATGTGACAGATCGAATTAATGGCTGTCGGCGTCATCATTTAATGGTGCCGATGATGCTGGAGATACTCACTCTATACTCCCTCCATTCTGAAATAACTGATGTTTAGGATAAGGTTTGGGTCAAACATTGGGAATATAAATCATCAATAACTTTTAATTTTTTAAGTTTGTAAAAATGAAAACTATATTAATAGATTTGTCTTAAAAGTTTTCATAAAAGTATACATATATCACTCTTCGATAAATATTTTTATAATAACAAGAGGTCAAAGTTATGTTTTGGAGACCGTGTCGTTGTCCTAAACGTCAGTTATTTCAGAACGGAGGGAATATGTTTTAGATGTCGTTCACCATCTTCAAAACGTAACTTTGACAACTTATACGTATATCTATATCTCTCTGTCTCTATCTCTATCTTTATTTCATCTCTATCTCTATCTAATACTAAAGTGAAGAGTGGTTGGTCGGTCATCTTCTAGAAAACCCGTTGACGTTCCTCCCACGTGTTGACCCTCTGTTACCGTGTGCGTCTAACTCGTCAACTCTAACCCGTTGAAGTTGTGCATAGCATAGACATTAAGCAGCTTATTTCATTTCCTTTTACATATTGAAAGAAGAATGCCACCGTTCAAAATCGTATTAGTAGACAACTTGCTGACACAAGCAAGAAAATAATTTGAGTACTCATCCATGACTTGTAGGCATTGGGTGTGTTTAGTTCTCCAAACTTCCTAAAAATTCTCTCTCTAAACTTCATTATTCACCTATCACATCAAATTACATCAAATCTCTCTCCTCGTGCTTGGAGTATTAAATGTAGGTAAATAAAAAAGTAATTACATAGTTTTGATGTACACGACGAGACAAATCTTTTGAGCCTAGTTAGGTCATGATAGGACAATGTTTACCACAAAAAAACGAAAAGTGCTACGATACGCTACAGTGTCCGATGTGACATTTTCAGCAAACTCTCTTCTTTTTTTTAACTAAACACACCCATTAGTAAAAAGGTCTCCTCATCTGCTACTGGCGGGGTCCGCGACGTGAGATGATGATATGGAAGGTGAGGGCAGTGGAGGAGGCAGAGGCCATCGGCATGGGTGGGATGCTGCGGTGCCGGCAAAATATAATTTAAGGATGATTAAATAAATAACTTCTTCTTCTTTATGGTTACTAGCAAAGGGACATGTACGCACGCACATATATAATAAATTAAACATAATAATATATAAAATATAGTTGCAATACCGCGCGCGTGCTAAACTCTCTTCTATACATTTTTCTCAACTCATGTGCCACGCACGTTTATTTATAATAGAAAAAATCTCCGATTTATTGTCTATTAGTAATACGGGATAATAGTGTATAGACGTACACTATTATCCCGTATTATTAGGGAGGAAAAGACTTAATTTCTTGTTATTTTAATCAATTTTACGGGCCCTGCCTTCGGTTCGATCATGTCTCTCTTTCGTTGCGTCTCACCTGCCATTATATGTATGTCTTATTAGTCGCTTTACATTCTAATTCTCACTACGTACAACATATGTAATTTACAAAACATACGGTTGGATATATATTTGATGTATATATATGTTGTATCATGCATCATGCCATGCCCATCCATCTCCCTATTTGTTTCATCGTATTGGTCTCGACGAGATTGATGGGTTAATGACTTCTGGACGAGATTGATCGGTTAGTGACTTCATCTGATTGGCTGGGTGTCCGTGCAAAGAAAAATTACATATATTTAATAAAAAGACGACTAATGAGTATCGTGATAGTGGCCCTGTTTAGATGAAAAAGAAGATTTCCCGTCACATCAAAATATCATAACATGTATGGAGTACTAAATGTAGATGAAATCAAAAACTAATTGCACTAAAAGTAATTACACGGTTTTGTTGTACTTTGCGAGACGAACATTTTGAGCCTAATTAATCAATTTTTGGACAATTTTTCACAAATACAAACGAAATGCTACAGTGACGCGATGATTACGAAGTGATATCATACTCCCAAATTCACCCTCCCAAATTCAACATCTAAACACCACCAGGATATCTATGTTTGATGAAAGGTCAAAATCTTTGGCCCCTCAATTTCATCCTAACTACTTTAGGTTTATATGTGTTTGCAGAAAAGGAGTAAGATCGATAAAGATTCTTGTGAAAATGAGAGGAGGCAACAGAAAGCAAGTTGGTGAGCCAACTGCTAAATAATCACGATTTAGCTTCTTATATACTCTATGTGCGTTTATTAGGGAGGAAAAGACTTAATTTCTTGTTATTTTAATGTACTAACATTCATAATTACCTGGTGTTTCAAGTGCCGTAAAATGCAAACACGCCTTGGAGATTATATAGGCAACCCTTTCGATTTGAAATATTTTTTGAATCTAGAGTTTGAAATATTTTTTAAATTTAGAGTTTGGGATATTTATTTAATTTTGAATAATTTAGAGTTTGAAATATGAGTTGAACATGAAAAATGCCGATTTGTATGTACCTCACCGTTGAATTGGTTGACCTGGATGGAAGAAAAGGAATGGTAGTTTAGCTTTACTTTATATCCGCATTACGGTGAATTATAAAAAATTACTAGTGAGAATACAAAAGTCAATGTGAAGGCGCGGGATCCATCGGGGGGCTTCAGGCTTGGGCTTGGTTTCCATTCCTTTGACTATTTGACTTGCCCTTCCCAAACCCAACTCATCGGACAGGCTCCCTCCCCTCCCCTTCCCTCCAGGCTCCAGGCAGCTGCCATGGCCATGGCCAAGCCATCGCCGCCCATCACCTCCCCCTCCTCTTCCGATCCCCCGCTTCCTGCTAATCCTACCAGAATTAAGGCCCGCTCCCTCCTCGCCGCCGCGCGCCGCTCCCCCGTCACCACCCTCGTCGTTGCCTTCTTCCTCCTCGCCCTCTTCATGTACGGCGAGGATGTCCGCACCATCGCCGAGCTCTCCATCGACGACTACCTCTACCCGGACGCCGACCTGTACAACGTCTCCGGCCAAATGCCTCCGCCGGTGCTCCCCCCGCCCACCTGCGACCTCTCCGCCGGCCGCTGGGTCTTCGACAACGTCTCCGTCCCGGCCTACAGGGAGAAGGAATGCACCTTCCTCACCAAGCAGGTCACCTGCCTCGCCAACGGAAGGCCCGACGATACATGGCAGTACTGGAAATGGCAACCCAACCACTGCCACCTCCCGAGGTGAGGTCACCTCCTCCTCATCCCATCATCCAGATCTACTGCTCATGCGATCCACCTCCATCACCAAATTCGCCGCCACTACTGTTACTGTACTTAATAATTTGGCGGGTGGGCAGGTTCGACGCTCGCAGATTCATGGAGGCCATGCGCGGCAAGCGCCTCATGTTCGTCGGGGACTCGCTCAACCGCAACCAGTGGGAATCGCTCGTCTGCCTGGTCCAGCCCGTTCTCTCCAAGGGCAGGAAGAAGGTCGTCAAGCGGGGCTCCTTCATCACCTTCCACGCCAAGGAGTATCGCGCCACGCTCCAGTTCTACTGGGCGCCATTCCTCGTCGAGTCCAACTCCGACAACCCCAACTTCCACAGCATCGACCAACGGATCATCAGCCCCGAGCGGATCCAGGGACACGCCAAGTACTGGAGGGACGTCGACTACCTCATCTTCAACACCTACATCTGGTGGATGAACAACGCAGACATCAAAGTCAGGTCAGCTCTCTTTCTGCTGGAATGAAGGATTCATTCCCATCTCAACAACTTTCTTTCCAGCTTTTTCTGCAATCAAGCATTTGGATCGTGTTATGAGAATGCTGAATGTTTGCGCGCAGGAGACCCAATTCAAGGTACTGGTCACAGCACGATGAGGTTCCCAGGATTGAGGCATATGGACGGGTGCTCAAGACGTGGTCTCATTGGCTCAATAACAACATTGATCCTGCCCGCACCTCCGTCTTCTTCATGACAATCTCTCCTCCTCACCTCAGGTGACTAATACAATCTGCGTTCCTTTTTTTCTCTCTCTTTCTCTGTGGTACCGCTGTGGACATTGATTAGTTCCTTTAGGAGTAATCTGCAATGCAACCTATGTGCTTTTTGGACCACTGTCGGTCAGTTCGATAGGACTCCATACATAGGCCTGATTGATGTGCTTTTTAAAACCCAAATTGCCTTCTACAGAAGCAACCTTCCCTGCTGTTCTAGTCTGGAGGGCACAATGTCATTGTCCACTCCACCAAACTCTCAACTCTGTGGTCAGTGGATTTCAGTTAGCTCTTGACCCACTGGGAACAAATAATAGGCCTAACTCTGACTTTTGTGTCTTATACTGAATATTGCTACAAGCACGTCAAATTCAATTGCACAATTCCAATTTTCGTCTAGTAGTTCTTGGCTATCTCGCCAGGGTATGCAATCAGTAGGGATGAACAACAGGCTGCCAGTGCCATAACTTGCTAGAGGGGTTAACTCTTGAGAATTTACAAGTTATAAATTGTAACAGATTTGGGTTTAATGAACTGTACTGTACTACTCAAATAAAAATCTTAAGTTTGGCATATGTTGTTCTGGTGTTATATAATTCACACGCTGCCTGAAATCTCAAGCTAAAAGTACGGAAAGCATGCAGAAATTATCAAAATAACATCCATCCTCATACTAGGCTAGTAGCCCAAAAAAACAAATAAACATAGGAATGGTGGGGACAGAGTGTCCTAAATGCTAACAAACTTCTATGAGGACCCAACTCAAAAATAGGATGAGGAAAAGCAACAGCTGGTTCTGTGTCACTGTTGAAGGTGTTCTGAGATTGCTATGCCATTTTTTTGCATCACAAGCAACATGTAAGCTAGGATTTGACCTGTAAACAACCTGTAGAAAAGTAAAGGGGACCCCACTATATTGGAACGGGCGTCTCTAGTTGTCCTGTTTCCCGACTGAGACTGTGACTCTGTTGGGCATTTTGAGTAATTGCAAAAATAAGAGGTAATGCAACGTATGAATTTCGAAAGCCTTATAGTGGATCCCCTCCCTGTATTCCAGGCATTGTGTGATTCACATGATATTTGGAATATTAAGTTAATAAGCGCTAAAGTAGTCCAAAAGCATGTAGAAATTGGTGGGGCAGACTGTTTTATGATATCAAGGAGCTTCTATGTGGCCATGTGGGGCTGGCTCATAATTAGGAAGATAAAAGGCACTGTTTGGTCTAACAGCAAAAGAAAGGGCTGTTTCACATGTGGTGTGGTACGGGTTAGCTGAGATTTATGTGTCATTTTTCACATCACAAGCAACATGAGAACTGGGATTTGACATGTGAACAGCCTCTTGAGAGAAAAACAGGAGCCCCGCTGTTTTGGAATTGGCTTCTCTATTCATCCTGATTCCTGATAGAGCTTAAATTGTGACTCTATGACTACTACTTGTAGTGATGTGTTGGTGAGTTTAGTGGTTGAAAAGGATTGATATATGGACATTTACCAGAAAAAAAGTTCATATTAAAATTCATTTTGTGATGTCACGATCGAGGCTCAATTTTTGCCATTCTTGTTCTAGTAAAAGTACTGGGCAGTTCGTACCATTGTAAGTTGAACTTGTGACCTTGGAGTATCTGAAATTAGTTTGATATACATATACCTGATTCCCCTTCCGAACTCTGCTTTTATTGGGAGAATTTGAAATATCTGTGACTTATCTACTTGAATGTTGCCTCCTAGCTGGACCCAAAGAAAAGAAAAATATATTAGTACGTTTGGTGGATCTCGAACTATATTATTCATGGGACTCCCAGTTCTCTATCATGCTCACTAAGGCTGAAACCTGAAACATAGTGTTTAGAGTGGTAAGTTAGTAGAGGTGGCCATTGACTTATCATCAATGCTGTCTTTACCAGTAAAATATCAATGCAATATTATATATGTGGCCTGCAGTGAGTTACAGCCATATAGGTGGACGTTGACTTATCATAATAATCCAGCCATTTTGCTGAATGTTTAGCATCTCTTAGTCAGAATCTTTTACTCTTAACGATCGTTACGGACTGGCATCTCCCATGTGGGGCTAAATTGTGGCGATCTTAATTGGCCTGGTGTTTGTGAAGTTTGCAATTAACATAATGCTGTTAATGCATGATCTACGGCTTATTTTAAAATAGCATAAGTGTGTGCATTTACATATGGGCCATGTCAGGTAAATTTAGTTGGCTTGCTCGATTATCCAGTTTGGAGTCTTTTGTATTGTTACACACAAAATTAACATATTGTTATAATAGTGAACGTCTCTAGAGCAAAGTAAAATATAGGCATCATGTAAGTCTTGAGTGCCTCATAGCCACTGTTTTGCAAAAGTCAGTGTCGGTGTCTATTATACTAATGTTTCATGCAAATATTAACGCACATGCTTCCACATGGGCATGTCATGCAACAACATAGCCTTTTGTCCCAAGCTAGTTGGGGTAGGCTAGAGGTGAAACCCAAAAGAGAGAGAAGGCACCATTTGCTGCATGTTGTACTCTGAATTTGTTTTCACATCTTGTATGACTATAGTTTGCAAAGCATTTTTTTCTTTGGCGCTAAATCACATTGCGTTCTTCGAGCATTGGTTGATTTTATTTTGATGTACTCGTGTGCCAGCTAAAAAGGAAAAGGAAGAAAATAAAAGCATTTGTGGTCAGATGATGTCAGCATAAAACCAGCTTGATGTTTTCTGTTGTTTCTGAATTGCAATTAGCACAATACGCCACCCATCTTTTTATGAGTTAATGACCTTGCTAAGACTTGCTTCCTTTCTTTTTCTTTTTGGAAATAGCCCACAGAATTGGGGAAATCCCGAGGGGATCAGATGCGTAAAAGAGACGCTTCCGTATCAGAACTACAGCCAACCCCTGGACCTGTACCATGACATGCGGATGTTTGACCTGATGGTAAAGGTGGCCAGCTCCATGGAGAAGGTTCCGGTGACAGTGATCAACATCACGAGGATGTCAGATTACCGGAAGGACGCCCACACGTCCGTGTATACCTTCCGGCAAGGTAAGCTGCTGACGCCGAAGCAGAAGGCAGACCCGGAGAAGTTTGCGGACTGCATCCACTGGTGCCTTCCTGGTGTGCCGGACGTGTGGAACCAGATACTATACACGAGAATCCTTTCGAAAAAAGCTTGGCATTCTAATTCTGCACCTTCTCCCTTGCAGTCACTGCCTCTTCCTCCCCAATGAGAATCAGAGTAGGGGGGCTTGGGTTTTTGTTCTTACCACAGCATAGGGAAATGTATGATTATTCCTTCTTTTTTCTTTCTTTTTGGGTAGATTGAGTAAATGTTGGAGCAAAAAGGAAATGGATGGGCTGATTACTGATGGCATGACATGTAAGATGGTTCGGTTGAAGTGTAAATGAGTTGGGAGTTAGCCAATTGAGCGAACAGCATCGCTCTAGTACTAGTAGACAGCTACACCTCTAAATATATAAATATATATAGTACTAGATTCCAGGCAGAAATTAGCGATATATAACCTGTTTCCTGCTGGATGACATAAAAGGTGCCTACTGCTTCTAAATGCTTGGGGAATAGCATGCGAAAATTTTGAGAGGTTCTCTTTGTTTTCGTTACTCCGGCCTTTATGGGTGCGTGATACAGGACACGACGAAAATCAGTGTGTATAAAACAATGTTAATTGATTTTTTTTCTGAAGGGGGTGTTTTTTTTCCCTCTTGTGAGGTCCATTTTCAGCTTAGAAACTTCACTTTGGTTGTCCGAATAACAGCAGCAAATGCTGCAGCAATCTCATTGATTTTTCATTGCCAACGCAACTTAACTAAAATAAATGCCTTAATATGTTATTGGGCCCTTTTGCAACTCCAGTACAGCTCGCTCAACACTTGCCCTCCCCTTCTCATCCATGGGCTACAGCCCAGTCCAGGCCTGTTTCTTCAATAACCCGCTAATAGGCCATGTTTTCTTGTTGTGGTTTTCCAAATACACCCTGATGAAATAAGGTATTCCAAGTACACGCCTCTGACGGTTGTCATAAAACAATTGAGAATACAACCGTCAGCAAAATACTATTCAACAACTAAGAGTAGTACCTATTTTATTCTAAATTACTATTCACCGTTGAATTTTTCTTTCAATCTTTGTCATTGGTCTTATTCAAAATTTAGTTTAAGTATAGAAAAAAATAAAATATGTTTAAACTATCTTTGATGATTAAGTAAGTCACTAACGAAATAAATGATACTTGCATAATTTTTGAATAAGATAAATGATTAAATGTTGGAAGAAAAAAATCAACAATGAATAGTAATTTGGAAGGGATGTAGTATCTATCAATATAATACTTTTTTGAGAAAAATATATCAATAGAATACTTGTGATCATATATAAACAACAAAAGACTTAGTTTTGCATCAAATGAAGAATGGCACTTTAGAAATCTCAAAAGGCTGCAGTCTTGCGTCAAATGAAGAACATCGCTCTTTTTAATAATTAAGTTATTTTAACTAAAATTTGTGGACTAGAACTAGGGCTGGACCAAAAGCTCGAAACCCGTGAGCTGGCTCGGCTCGGTCCTAGCTCGACTCGACTCGGTTCGGCTCGATGTATTTTTTAACGAGCCGAGTAGCTGTTTTTGCTCGTTTCGTTAACGAGCTAGCTCGAGCCAGCTCGCGAGCTAAAGCTAGAAGGCTTAATAGACTAGTGAGTAAATTATTAAATAATTATAACATGTATATACTATTTATATGGTTTTAGACGATGTTATGATTATATTCTATTAGTATAGTATGATAAAGTAGATTTTAAAATTATTAAGACCATATAATTATTATAATTTTTTATTTCATATATATTGTTGTGATAAATTTAAATTCATCTCAGCTCACGAGCTTAACGAGCCAGCTCGCGAGCTTAACGAGCCGAGCCGAGCCAACGTTTTTGCTCGTTTCCTTAATGAGCCAAGCCGAGCTGGCTCGTTTGACTAACGAGCCAAAACGAGCCGAGCTGGCTCGGCGTCCACCCCTAACTAGAACACAGTCTCATGGTCTCATTCTTAAAAGTATTATGACTATCACAATGACAACTTATTATAGTGCAACATATAATATAGTCAAGTGAATAGTTTTTTATGTAAAAAGAGGAAGATCATTGATGTTTTCGAAAAAAGTAACTTATAGTGGTATTCTTTATTTGACATTGCTCCTTTCAACGCATACTAGGATGACATGACATATTCTGCCTAGGTTTTCAATGAATATCATAGTCCTATAAGGAAATAAGGTTTACACTTATTTATTCTTCATTAACCTAAATTATATCATCTAATTCTCTCCTTGTACAAATAATCATGTGAAATACATGCCTAATTTCATCATAAATATTACATGTACAACTATTTGAGGACAAATCACGATCCATAAAAAACAACTTTGTTGGAAGAGAAAAGCTCGTAAATGAATTGGCTGGTTTGCACTAAAATGGTTGTGTTTGAAGCGATTAGTTTTCATCATCATATTTAGCCTTAGAAGAAGTAAAAATGAAATAAATAGTTGAAGGATTGTTAATATTATGAACTAATAGTAGGTAATAAGATGCAATACGATACATATGCAATTGAGTGCAGGTACGTATTATTACCGTGTTTCTTAATTCTCCCGTCTTTGTGTGATCATAAATTACACAACATTTTGTAAAATTGGGAGGAAATGTAAGCAAATTATTTCTTAAAACCTTTTTTTAGTTTAAAGAGAAAAGCTAAAATGATTAGGAATGATGGATATTAAAAGAGAATGGTGCTGTGCTGGTGTTCGTTCTTTAGGTTCTCTTATCTTATCCACGGGAAAAAATTCCTCGGCACTGAATCTCTTTGTATTGCATTTGGATTTTATATGGATGATGCTAGTAGCATGATTCAATGTTCAACATACCAAAACTCAAAATAGCATGCAAACAGTTAATATGTACCTTAATCGTGGAGATTTGAAAGCACGCACAATTATTTCAGTTGTATCAACACACAGCCTTGATGACGAAGGAAGATCCATATCTTTATTAGCGGAAATTTTGGCCGCGGTAAAGGGCCTGTTTGGAACAAAGGATTGCAAAACACAGGAATAGGAAAAAACGCAGGAACGAGAGGAAGGAAAAACTAGAAAACTACAGGATTCTAAAACAAAGGAATGGAAAGTTTGAGGTGTTTGGATCGCAGGATATAAATTGCATCATCACATGTCTCTAAGAAGCAAAACACTTTAATATTTAGGAGAAAATTGTATTTTTACATTATTTTGTTTCTTTAGTGATAATTTATATGCTTATTAATTGGTTATTCAGTATAAAAGAATTTGGTCATTTGTTTTTCCTAAAAAAATAGTCATTTGATAGTTATTCTTTTGTAGTGGTTTCTACTCGAATTATAAATTAGTATACGTAGTATGATGCCCATAATGTAGTTATCTCCAAGACTCCCAGCCAGCGCGTACACAAATGGATCGTTTTCTTCTCCCTTCTTACTGTGAGATGTTCCTCCTGCTCCTATTTCTCTCTCTCTCTCTCTCCTATGCAGCAACACGCCGGCCAAATCCTTGGCATCCGGCCATGTTCTCTGTAGTGGGTTGTTAAAATCGGACGCCCTCCACTCTCTCCATTGTCTTGATTGCAGTATAGTTGCCCAAATCGAGAGTTTCAGGACCGGGTAGATCTATGGGAAAGGTGAGTCCTTGAGGAAAATTTTCTACAGTGCTCAAGCCATGGCGCGCGGGAACAGAAGAGAGCAGCACAGCATGAGCGAGAGAGCAAGCGAAGATGCATTCCCTTGGATCGGAGTAGATGTTTTATTTCCTGTGTTTTGCTCATGGAGTGTTTCCTTTCAGCTTTCCTTTGTTCCAAACGCCAGCATGCCATTCCTTTCCTCCGGAATGTATTCCTCCAAATTTCCCGTGAAATTCCCATGTCCCAAACGGGGCCAAACCCCGGCTTGGTAGCGAGCGAAGGAACTCATCATCACCACCTGTAGTCCTGTGTACATACAGTATATAAAGAGAAGAAGAGAGGAGGAGGAGCAAATAAATAGAGGAATGGTGAAGGGTTAATGAGCGAAAGAGATGACGTCCACATGGCAGGGGAGGCCACTAGAGTAAAGGTTCCCCTTCCCCGTCGTTTCGTTGGTCTCCTTTGCTGCGCTGGGTTGGCGTCGCGTCCTCAGATCAGATCTCTCGGCGGCACCGCACCGCTCGTCGCCGCCTCCCCTTTTCCTTCCTCTCCAGATTAGCCCAGAGAAATCTCCACGCCGCCGCCGCCACTTCACTGATCCACTGCCCTGACTGATGTCTCCCCTTCCTGCAGCTCACCAGCCTGGGCATCGCCCCGCAGTTCGTCACCTTCACCCATGTCACCATGGAGTCGGAGAAGTACATCTGCGTCCGCGAGACCTCGCCGCAGAACAGCGTCGTCATCATCGACATGGCCATGCCCATGCAGCCCCTCCGACGCCCCATCACCGCCGACTCTGCGCTCATGAACCCCAACACCAGGATCCTCGCGCTCAAAGGTCCCTTACCTCTCTACCTACTGTCTAGATCTACCACCCATTCGCTTTACTCCACTGCGCGGGATCTCATGCGCCCGTCCTAGTCAAAGTCCCCTGTTGAACCGTCGCCTCCTAGGATCTCTAAGAATTCCCCTGCTTAGTTTTCGGCATCTTAATTTCTCACTAGCTGGTGAGATCAAGTCTTCGCTTGGGATCTCGCAGTGATCTGTATCATCACTGACTACAATGGCTGTTTTGCCCGATCTTGTACAAGTCATGTAGAATGAACCAGGCCCTGTTAACACTATGCTCGGTGGGTGCTATAATTCTAGCCTGCCATGCAAACTTATCACTGCAACACATTGGATTCACGACTTTCACTGGCTTACTCGGTGTTGCTTGTTTAACTTACGCTCAAGTAAATATTGTTAATTTGATAGAGTGCTTACTTGCCAGTGTTGCTGCTGGTTGAGGTAGTTACTGTACTCTGGAGATTGAATTAGGATTTTAGTTCAGCCACTTCATTTTGTACATAACATGCTTTGTTACCACCTTCAGATTAATGTTGGTACCTGCAATTGCGAATCAAGTAATTGGTTCAGACATTTTGTATCACCGTGTAGTTTGGTTCCAATAATGGCGAACCTCTTCTGGACTTTTGCAGCCCAAATACCTGGAACAACACAGGATCACCTTCAAATATTCAATATTGAGGCTAAGACTAAGATCAAGTCTCATCAGATGCCGGAGCAGGTACACAAGTCTTTCCGATGTTCTCCCGCCCATTCATTTTTCTTGTAGATGGTCAATAAAACTGAATTTCCAACTGCAGGTTGTGTTCTGGAAATGGATCACCCCCAAGTTGTTGGGTTTGGTAACACAAACGTCAGTTTATCACTGGTCAATCGAAGGTGATTCTGAGCCCACCAAGATGTTTGATAGGACTGCTAATTTGGCGAACAATCAAATCATCAACTATCGATGTGACCCAGCGGAGAAGTGGCTTGTGCTTATTGGAATTGCACCTGGTGCCCCAGAGGTATGCTCATTCAGAGTGTGCACTCTTTATAACATCACACAGTGGATTAAAACGTTTTTATTCCAATTTTTGCTGCAGGTTTCACAAAAGTATGGGCTTATATATGTAATTACAAAGCTTGGCCTTTTGTTTGTATATGATTTGGAAACTGCCGCAGCAGTATACAGAAATAGAATCAGCCCAGACCCTATATTCTTGACAGCAGAATCTTCCTCAACTGGTGGTTTTTATGCCATCAACAGAAGAGGGCAGGTTTTGCATGCCAATTTGTTACCAATGACCTCATTGTAGACAGATCACATATCATTGAGTTCTTTATTACTGTTTACCCCCCCCCCCCCTTTTTGCTGCAGGTTTCACAAAAGTATGGGCTTATATATGTAATTACAAAGCTTGGCCTTTTGTTTGTATATGATTTGGAAACTGCCGCAGCAGTATACAGAAATAGAATCAGCCCAGACCCTATATTCTTGACAGCAGAATCTTCCTCAACTGGTGGTTTTTATGCCATCAACAGAAGAGGGCAGGTTTTGCATGCCACAGTTAATGATGCAACTGTTGTGCCTTTCGTCAGCGGTCAAGTATGATCTTGTGCACTTCTGGACTTTCTTTTTTGATTTATGTATTAGATAATTCTTTTGTTAGCCCAAATAGTATTTTCATTTCTCTCAACCATACATAGAAGGTTTGGGGGGTGGGGGGGCTATATATAGCCACTATGGCACAATTTCAACCAACCCCCTTGACTCTTAACTAAAGACACATAGGTGCTGTAAAGCATATTAAATGCACCAAAACTAGTACTACTAGATACATGCACACACAAGACTTATTTCTAACATCTTTTAACACAATTTGGTATGCAGCTAAACAACCTTGAGCTTGCTGTGAATCTTGCCAAGAGAGCCAATCTTCCTGGTGCAGAGAACTTGGTAAGCTCCACCACTTCTATGATTGATATGGATGCTAGCAGAACTTTCTTGGCTGTTATCTATGCTCGTTTTTTTAACTTGTACCAATGTTGGACTGGCTAGTGCGTATTGACCTGTAACCTAATGTTACTTGCTAGATCACTGAACTATCTCTCCCTAGTTTATAAGCATTGGTATCGTGTCAAAATGCTTGCTTGATCACTTCTTTGCACAACTTTTATTCACATGTTAATTCATACATAGAGTGGCACATACTAACAGTTGGCTGATATGCATAAGCTGTTTTCTACATATCTTGTTTTGATAAGGTATCCTGCTACATGAATGCCTGTTGCTTGTACGGGTTGTGCTTTATAGATTTACAAAAACTTTTGCACCATTATCCTTGTCGGTGCTAATATTGATGCTTCTATACTGGTTGTTGAAGTTACAGACTCTAGTTAAATTTACATTTCGACATTTCATTTGATGTGTTGTTCTTGATGTTTTGAACTTTTGTTTGCAGGTTGTGCAAAGATTCCAGGAACTGTTTGCGCAAACAAAATACAAAGAAGCAGCTGAGCTAGCTGCAGAATCTCCTCAAGGCCTCCTGAGAACACCTGAGACTGTTGCAAAGTTTCAGGTCAATTTCTAATTCTTTCACCCATGGAGCTATCAATGTTTGAGTGATCTTTTTCTCTGGTGCCACCTTTGTACATTGCCTATCCTGCATGATATGTTAGTAGTAGAATCTGGCCTGTCTCTTACATTGTAAATTTGGCATTGTGATTACTGTGCTAGAAAGTTGATACGATCATGGGGCTTTGTCTATTGAAGGCTTTTGAATCTCATTTACTGCAAAAGAGAAACTGTGGTTGTTGGTCATTCCAAGTACTACAATCAAGTTTATCTCCTGTCAGGACTAATATACATATACAACTAATCAGCTTACAACGTAGGTTCCTTTAATAACAGTTGCTGTTGGCATGCTTTGCAGAGTGTTCCTGTGCAAGCTGGGCAAACACCCCCACTGTTGCAGTACTTTGGTACATTGTTAACTCGAGGGAAGCTCAATGCTTTTGAGTCTCTTGAGCTATCTCGACTTGTCGTCAATCAGAACAAAAAGAACCTTCTGGAAAATTGGTTGGCGGAAGACAAACTGGAGTGCAGTGAAGAACTTGGAGATCTTGTCAAGGTAAGACGTTAGTTGTGTTTTTTTATTGATTGCGTGGGTTTTACCATGCTTCGCGAAGATGCCTTAGCTGTTTTGTGTCTGAAATGGCAAGGACTTCTGCTAAAAATGGGTTATACAAACTCTAATCCGCGTCATTCAATGCCAGCAGCACAACTCCCTGTATTTGTTCCCCTGCTGATTGGATGGCTCAGATTGAGAGTTATCATATCCTTTTATTCTAACTTCCACAAGTGAAACACAGTAGCATACCCAGGCATATTGTTTTGTGACCACGTAACATGTTCTTTGGAGTGAAGTGGTAGTTTTTGCTTCCCCTAATGTATATTCTGCTTTCTCTCAGGAGGACATTGATGCTTTTCTACATGTGCCAGTGTGGATTTTATATCTACAGCATTGGTGCCCTTGTTGCTTGGGAAACACGCAGAAAAGATTTTTCTGTAATGATGTCTCATCATGTTATAACATCTACTCTAATCGGAGTTTCGTATCTGACTGGGTAAATCTTTTCTGGATCACTTAATGATGTTATTTTCACTTCACAGCAACTTCATTCTCGTATATTCTGTTGTTAGATATTTAGGATTGGTCCTATTGTGAATTTATGAGGCAACAGTGTGATTGATTATTAGTGTAAAACTTCTACAAGAATGCAAGCGACCGGATATAGATAATTGTGCAGGTCTTTTGAATAGTCAATTTCCAGAGCGAGAAAAGTGTGGTAGTTTGGTTCCTTGGAATTTATTGATGAACAGTTTGATCTAATATTATACATAAATAGAAAAGGCGAATCTCTTGATGACAATGAGATAAGGTAGGCATAGAATTGGTTGACCTTGATATTCAGATATGGTTGTTAATTTGGCCTCTCCATTGAACCATAACTATGTCAGCTAAGAGTACATTAATTTGTACAGAAATCTGTCTTTGCTAGGCATATTGTATTTCCAGTTACCAGTTTTGCTTGCACCTCATTTTCTTTTGACTCTGCAGTTCCTTTAGGCAGGGGGTATTGCCATTTTTGCAAAAGAATACTCGGAGCAGCTAGGAGTTGACGCTTGCATAAAACTATTTGAGCAATTCAAATCTTATGAGGGGCTTTACTTTTTCTTGGGATCCTATCTGAGCTCCAGGTAGTTACTCCTAAATCCTGATGTTTGATATTTGAGCGTCTTTCTCAAAATGTGACACACCTGATGTCTTTGTATGCAACAGCGAGGACCCAGAGATCCACTTCAAATACATAGAAGCAGCTGCCAGGACTGGGCAGATCAAAGAAGTTGAACGTGTAACCAGAGAGTCTAACTTCTATGATGCTGAGAAAACAAAGAACTTCTTGATGGAAGCAAAACTACCTGATGCCCGCCCACTGATTAATGTTTGTGACCGATTTGGTTTCGTGCCAGATCTCACTCACTATCTGTACACAAACAACATGCTTCGGTATATCGAAGGCTACGTACAGAAAGTATGCACCTTTCTGAACTAAGTTTTATTTTGGGCTTCATTCCTCGTAATATGTTGATCATGAGAATGATTATTTCTCTCTTCTTTCTAGGTGAATCCTGGGAATGCTCCCTTGGTAGTGGGGCAACTACTCGATGATGAGTGCCCCGAAGATTTTATTAAGGGTTTGATTCTCTCTGTCCGCTCCCTCCTTCCTGTTGAGCCATTGGTTGATGAATGCGAGAAGAGGTTTGTTTCTCATTTTCCTCCTCCACCTCCCTCTTTCCCCTACTTTTCTGTTATTCTCATTTGTTTGTTATGTGAATCAGGAACCGCCTACGTTTGCTCACTCAATTCTTGGAGCACTTAGTGAGTGAAGGCAGCCAAGATGTGCATGTCCACAATGCCCTTGGGAAAATCATCATTGACAGCAACAATAATCCTGAGCATTTTCTTACTACCAATCCATTTTATGACTCTCGTGTTGTGGGTAAATACTGTGAAAAACGGGATCCTACACTTGCTGTTGTTGCTTACAGACGTGGGCAGTGTGATGATGAACTTATTAATGTAACTAACAAAAACTCATTGTTCAAGCTGCAAGCTAGGTATGTACTTATTCTTGTGACGCCTTATGTTTATTCGAACCCTTTATATCCATTGTATGGTGGCTTACATATTCATATCATGTTTTTTTAAATGCCAGATATGTGGTTGAGAGAATGGATGGTGATCTGTGGGATAAAGTTCTTCAGCCTGAGAATGAATATAGAAGGCAACTCATTGACCAGGTGGTTTCAACTGCATTACCTGAGAGCAAGAGCCCTGAGCAAGTGTCTGCTGCTGTTAAGGCTTTCATGACTGCTGACCTTCCTCATGAATTGATTGAGCTTCTTGAAAAGATTGTTCTTCAGAACTCCGCGTTCAGCGGAAATTTCAATCTGCAGAACCTGCTCATCTTGACTGCGATCAAGGCGGATCCATCTAGAGTCATGGACTATGTGAACAGACTGGACAACTTTGATGGCCCTGCTGTTGGAGAAGTTGCTGTTGAAGCACAATTGTATGAGGAGGCTTTTGCTATATTCAAGAAGTTCAACTTAAATGTGCAGGCTGTCAATGTTCTCTTAGACACTAGCATATGCAAAGATAAGTTCTCCATCGACTTTGGGCTCCCTTGCCTTTTGCCTTACCATCAGAAGGTACTTAACCAAATCATCGTACACATTGGCTTCCTCAGCAGCGCGGATGACATCAAGGAAATGTGCTGCATCATCAGCGCGAATGAAGGACTCAATTGCTTCACTGACTAAACCTTCACGTAACTGTGCCTTGGCAACCTGACTCCAAACAGCATCTTCTTCAACACGGAAAGCAAACTCCTCAGCTCTTTCTATGCTTCGGATGTTGTCTAAGAGAACATTGACAGCCTGTGTTGAAAGCTGGTACCATTTGTATAGTGTGATAATATCTTTAGACATTTTTCCTGTATACCTACCTGATGGGGCCTCAGTGGCAAACATAGACGATGTATGTTATTTACGTTTCCTTTAACGACCTATTTGTTTGTAATCGCTGATTTCTGGTTACATGGATCCTCTTGTTGAACATTGTCCGTGTATGTTATTGTCGGTGTATGTTACACTCGTTGGCCTTGGGTTGTACCGTCTTCATTTGGGTTGAATGGTATTTGAAATTGACACGCCTGACCGTTTTCGAGGTTGCTGTTTCCTATTTTAAATCGGATATACGATGCATCGATCGCTCAGTTTATATTAAGTGGGATTGAACGATGACGAGTCGGATCGTGTTCAATGCAGATTGAATCATCGGTCGGTCGGTGGTGGGAAATTGATTGGGCATGGCGGCGGCAGCAGCAAGGACGACGATGACTCTTGTTCGATCTGCGACGACGATTTACAAATAATGGAGTCAAGACTCACTACCAACAAATTTTAAACCACTTATTTTGTTGTAGTTGATTGGAAACATAAAAATCATATACTTGCTTTTGGAACCATGCATGGGATCATATGCAGTTCAAGGACGTTTGTGTTAAAGTTGCAAATGTTGAGTTATATTACAAGGCAGTGCACTTCTATTTGCAAGAGCACCCTGATCTCATCAATGACATGCTAAATGTGCTTGCACTTCGTCTAGATCATACCAGAGTTGTAGACATAATGCGCAAGGTTTGTTTCTGAGTGAACACTTAATTTCCTTTGTGCACTTGGAATCCTTATTTCAAACTCCATCCCAAAAATTTAACTGTTTTGCTGCTTTTGGACAGGCTGGTCAGTTGCATCTTGTGAAACCATACATGGTTGCAGTTCAGAGTAACAATGTGTCTGCTGTGAATGAAGCATTGAACGAGCTTTATGTTGAAGAGGAAGACTATGAGAGACTCCGTGAATCAGTTGACATGCATGATAACTTTGATCAGATAGGTCTTGCCCAGAAGGTGAAAAAGAACCAGACAATTATGCAATGGTTCTTCATTTTTGCTTTCAGTTTAATAACTTGAGTTAATTTGTTGAGCAGCTTGAGAAGCATGAATTGCTTGAGATGAGGAGGATTGCTGCCTACATTTACAAGAAGGCTGGCAGGTGGAAGCAATCCATTGCTCTATCGAAGAAAGACAACATGTACAAGGATTGCATGGAGACATGTTCTCAGTCTGGTGATCGTGAACTGTCTGAGGACTTGCTTGTCTATTTCATCGAGCAGGTTTGCTTTTAAACCCGCTCTATCGCCATGATATGGGCTCTAGTGATAGGCCCACTCAAACATAGAGCAAAAAACCTAGTCTTTGTCTATGCGGCATTACATTCTGATTAGTAAAACATATCCCAATTTTGTAATGCAGGGGAAGAAAGAATGCTTTGCTTCTTGCCTCTTCATTTGTTATGACTTGATCCGGCCAGATGTTGCTCTAGAGCTTGCATGGATGAACAACATGTTGGACTTTGCCTTCCCATATCTGCTGCAGGTACATTGTTTCTGTCCATATCCGTGCTGGCATTTATTTTTTGTGCAGTTTGCTGTATGTAACATCCCTGCTTTGCGTGCAGTTCATCCGTGAATACACCAGCAAGGTTGACGATTTAGTCAAGGACAAAATTGAGTCACAAAATGAGGAAAGAGCGAAAGAGAAGGAGGAGAAAGATCTTGTTGCTCAGCAGGTAAAGTAAAAGGGCAACCGCCTCTTGTCTGTGTAAAATCAATCTTTTGTGTTGAGGCAGTTGGCATGACAAGTTGCATTGCATTGTGCAGAACATGTACGCCCAGCTGCTTCCTCTTGCTTTGCCTGCTCCGCCCATGCCTGGCATGGGTGGTCCTCCACCTCCGATGCCTGGCATGGGCATGCCTCCAATGCCTGGCATGGGTATGCCTCCGATGGGCCCTGGTCCGATGCCAGCATATGGGATGCCACCAATGGGAAGCTACTGATCTGGTTTTGCAGGGAGCTTAGTTTGGAGTGTAAGCAGAGCGGAACTTTGTTTGGAGTTGTAGATTATATCAGTTTGGAATCAATATTCTTTATGGTACCAGTAAATTTTGGCGAGTGAAATCTCTAGCCAGAGTTGAGAAATGCTTATATCTTACGATTTTGGATGAGGATGATTAGGTTGGTTCAAGCTATAGCATGAGCTGTTGGAAGCTGGTACCATTTGTATAGTGTGATTATATCTTTAGACATTTTTCCTGTATACATACCAAATGGGCCTCAGTGGCAAACATAGACGATGTATGTTATTTACGTTTTCTTTAACGACCTATTTGTTTGTAATTGCTGATTTATGGTTACATGAACCCTTTTGTTGAACAAACATTGTTGGTGTATGTTATTGTGATGGGACTGTTTCGTTGATGAACAAGCCGGTACACTCGCAGGCCTTCATTTGGGTTAATGGTATTTGAAATTGGCACGCCTGACCGTTTTCGAAGTTGCTGTTTCCTTCCTATATTAAATCGGATATACGATGCGTCGATCGACAGATCAAGTTTATATCAAGTGGGATTGAACGATGACGACGAGTCGGATCGTGTTCAAAGCAAACTTTCATAGAATAGCATCTTCTTGTTTGGATGAGTAGTATATCTGTATCTCTCTGCTTCTTCGTTCTTCCCTTCTCCTGTATCTGTATAAAAAAAGAGGAAACAACTACCATATATATAAATATGTAGAGTACGTCCATTGGAGATTAGGAGACTCGAGATTGAATCATCGGGAGCATAGTATATAGGTCGGTGGGTGGTGGGCAATTGATTGGGCATGGCGGCGGCAGCAGCAGCAAGGACGACGATGACTCTTGTTCGATCTGCGACGACCAAGTTTGTGCCGGCGCGTCGACTCCACCACCATTACCACCACTCGAGGCGGCCTCATGCCGGCCGCACCAGCCTCAACAAGGTATTTGCTATACTTATTAACTATAGTATATATCGTTTCATATATACCAGCACCGTACCAACCAACATGAGAGTTCAATTTCTTAGAGTCTATTCATAGAACAATTATTAGAGTTAGACATCCGAGGTTGTCATAGAAATAAAATAATTACATTCTTATATTCGCTTATTTTGTTATGTTGTTTTGACCAGTGTTCTTAATCTTTCTTCAGGATCCTACTCGGAACAACAATAATACGTGACTCGTACGACCTCTTGCTCCACATCCCTTTTCTTGGGGGTCTGGCTCACTAACATGTGGCCCCTCATACGACATTTCATTAACATATTTTCACTATTGAGTATCATATCAGTATTATTACAATTTTAGGAGCTTTAAAGGTTTATATTACATGATGATTGATAAGATATGCACTTGCATTTGTGATCTTCAGCTCAAAGGTTGAGTCCAAACGATCCTTCAAAGATGAACTCAAGGCCCGATTCATAATAGCCACACTCCAATTTGTCAATGTTTTGATCACTTGTCATGTGTACCATCAATGTGTGGATAAGCCAAAATTGAGCGAATTGGGGGACAGAGTAGCCGCTCTAGAAAGGTTCGTGGGCATGCAAACCTCATGTATTTATTTTATATGCCCTTTTATTTTGCTTAAGCTGTGCAAACATTAAGATTCAAACTTTGTGATCTTTAACAAATCATTAGCCTGACTATATTATAGTTTCTTATATAAAAAAGAGAAATGGTACCAATGAATTTCTGTGCTTTCCTATGAGCAGGGTTCTGTGAGTGTCTTTTTGAGATCGTATGTGTTGAAACGGGGAGGGAGTGATAGATTGAGAGAAACTACAATAGATGGAATTAGATGCAAAATACTTTTTACTATTTTATTTACATCTTGCCATTTGGGAAGGTTACGCTGACTGTATGTTGTCTTCCATTTAGTATTGCAGGGCTAATGTTTATTGATATGTGCAACAGGAAAACCTGGTGGACACCAAACTTAGATGGTTACTAAGCCTGCAAAAAGAAAAATAAATAGGAGCTGAGCTGAGAGGCTTCAATTGTGCCCTTTTGCTTTCAAAAAGCTTAAACAATGTCATTTTATCGGTTAGGATATTGTAATATGTGGCTGTGTTATGCTAGCTGATAATTATCAGAGTTGAAGGATGTTATGATGTTGATTTCTGAGTCTTGGTGCCTGCCCCCTGGCAGTAGTCGATGATGATAACAGTTTCTTTAGATGAACCTTGTAGTCGATGATGATAACAGTTTCTGGTAGTAGGGCAAATGTTCATATTATTCAGGCTGTCATGACGACGCAATTTGGTTAATTGGTCTCTGCATACTGGCAGCCAAGTAGCATGCAATGTGAGAGAATTAAAGCGCAAAATCTCTCCTGTGTCTAATAGGTTTCCATCATTGAGCTCAGCCATGCAATGTGGGAAGCAAGCAACGAGCCAGTGTAATCACTCAGCCACCGCAAAGCCAAGCATCCCGCATTTGCCATTGAGCTGCATTCGATCGACTCAGAAAACAATATATACTAGTCCTACGTAATCACTTGGGCTAAGATGTTCCTAAGCCAAGCAGGCAAGCACCCACACATTTCACGAGATGCAGCCACACGGCAGTGCAAACGTTCAATGAAATCAACGGCACAAACCCCAGCTACCGGATAAAGATTCAGCATTTGCCATCGAGCTATATGTTGAACAAAAAACCCAAATCAAACCGAACCAAACAAAAGTGCTCTGCTTTTCACACGTGCAAATACTCGTTGATTCTCAGAAACAACCGCATGATCAGTTACAATATGATCCACCTCTTAACTCCACGTCTTGTACATATGATATACCAATCATCTTACACCCTCCAACGGCACCTCAGTAGATGGGACCGAAAGAAATACCCAAGCAGACAATTCCTGTAGATCACATCCGGGGTACATGGCCGCACGCACAATACCAAAAACTGTCCCAACAAAAGACAGCAAGTGCGTCCTTGCAGAGGCGAACCTAACAAACTTAAGAGGAATCATCAGCTCCTAGATGCGCCACGCCTTCTTTGTACACTTCAAAGTCATCACAAGTCCAACGGCACACAAGGTATAACCGGAATGTTGCCATCTGCATCCCAAGCAAGCGCTGCGAGAGAAGAAACAAAGGGGGTTCAGTGCAAACTGATAGACCAGCATAGAAAAAGGGGTGTAAATGTTGGTTTTGAGAGTAAAATGAGGGCGCTTCCTCCTGAACTGTGCCTGGCCCATTGAGATGGTACTGGACAACTGGAAGCACCCTAACAAACATTTCTGAAGAACTTAAGCGCCAATGATATTTTTTGTGACACTTACAAGCCAAGGTATATGATTTCGAGAATTGTGTGTAAAATGCAATTATAGTGAAATTAAAATCAAATATGCAGCAAAGACTGCATATTCAAATCAAATATGCAGCAAGAAAGACTGCATAGTATGTTGTGCTTACCAGAGTCTGTGCTGCTTCTGGTGAAAGGGGTTTTCCTTCCTCACACACTACATGATCTGCAACCAACTCCACAACACCTGCACCAAAAATGGTGGACTTTTTAATAATTTTGCTTCGCATGTTCAAGCATATGAATAAATGCAAGGGAGACTACAAACCTCTGTTCAAGCGAACTGGTAGTCCTTGCTTGCGTAGAAAAGGTTCCATTTCATGTGTAAACTGTTCCAGAGGACCTTCCTTAAGCTCCACCTGAGCATTGCAAATTTTGTTAAACAATGCTATAAACTTGGAGACTAGCAATTATTGTGCCTGAGCCGTGATCTTTGCTTTCTTTTCTGCTTTCCTCTAACTCTTTTTCTGTTTTTTTTTTTTGACCTTTTGGGTTTCACCTCTAGCCTACCCCAACTAGCTTGGGACAAAAGGCTATGTTGTTGTTGTTGTTTGTTGTAATGCTGTAAACTTGGCTAAACATAATATAGAAACAACAGATGAGGCATGCTGAGCAGCTACTGCAAATAAGTTTCATGTCAACGTAATGTTACTCTGGTATATTACTAGTATGTTAACACCAAGAGCCCAAACAGGCCATTGTTCACCATAGGGGAATGTCTTGCTCAACATAGTCTATATGAAGCAACTAGGGATACATGAAAAGCAAAACTAGAATACCGTTTCTGTGGCAGTACTTCCAGTCCTTGCAAAATCATGCTCCTCAAATTCTCGAAACAGCCTGCAAGTATAATACAGGATAATAATCAATCTTTATGTAAGCCACAAGGAAGCGTATATTAAAAACAAAAAGAAGCAACGGTGATGAGGTATGGATACTACCTCTCAACATCGTCCCTTGGAAGATTGGTAAAGAGCAGACCAGAGTCACCTTGAAGGTACTAAAGACAGCAAAGTTACTTTGATGAAAACCTCATATTAGTGGTCTGGAATACAGTGTATTCTGACTTCTGAAAAAGAACAGCTCACCTTGGAAAGTTTATGGAGCCCTGTTTTAGCTTCATCAGCAGGCGAGCGCCCCAAAGCTATCTGCATAACCTTCTTTCCCGCAAGAAATATCCTGGAACAGAAAATGCAGCAGCTATAAACCATGTGCGAGTTATACCTTAGCGTTTTAAAGGGTTGGACTAGCATGGCACCCTTGTATTAGGAGCAATGTGTTTCAGAGGTTCAAATGCACAATGCAGCATAACAAAGTTTGTTGCTATGTGTAAGCTGTGCAATATTGAATATTTCTTGGAAGAGTAAACAAATCCTTGAAATGGATGAGCAAAGCAGAAGCAAAATTTATTTGATGTCCAGTGTCCACAAAGACAGAGTGTTGGGTACCTACCTGCTAGAGGATTTGAGCTGCTCCCTGAGGTCCTTGAGCTTCTGATTCCTCATGTTATCGTAGGTAAAGACATAAGCGCTGGTGTATTGGTCGACGGCATCTTTTATCTCGGTGACTACTTTACCCTTGCGCTCTAAACCTGGCTTCTTTTTGGTCTTTGATAAGGTCACTGCGTCCACCCAGCCCAGAATTAGCACAATTGATGGCAACAGATGATTGTGCTCTTGAAAAGCAAGAGGTTATAGCAAATAGTATCCTCACAGAATGGTAAAGCGTAAACTAAGTTTATGGGTTGGGTAAAAAGAAACAATTGGTGCGGCAAACAAGCAATTGCCGGAGATGATGCGAGGCATACGAATACTGGAAGTCAGGAATCGAGGAAGAGTGATGCTAACCTGGGCGATTGCGCTTAGATTTCGGCATCGCGCCTTTGCTGCTGCTACGGCGGCGGCGGAGGAGGGGGGAGACGGAAGAAGCGGCGGCGGCGGCGGAGGCTCCTCTAGTCTAGCTAGGGTTGCGTTCTTGTCCGACGCGATGCGAGAGACAGTCCCTAGTTGTTGAAGAGGGCGCTTCCTCCTGAACTGTGCCTGGCCCATTATCCTCCACACCAGACAAAACTGAACAGCCCAGCATTCTGATCAGGCCCAAGACATCGAGCTTTTTCCTTTTTCTATTTAAATATGTTATAATTTTTCTACAATTAACCTCAATCGAACAGGCCTATTAGCTCAGTTGGTTAGAGCGTCGTGCTAATAACGCGAAGGTCGCAGGTTCGTTTTATTTTTCCATTGCCATTCGCATAACCATTCTTTTTTTTATTATTGGTGAGAGCCTGGGGTCAATGAATGTGTTCCCGTCTAGTGCGCTCTGTGCTCACTGCACATCATAACAAGCATTCAAGTTCCTGAACACACTGCCAACTCTGCTGCATTTTTCACCAACTTATGAGCTTTGGCCTTCAAAGAAAATGAAAATCACTCTTTTTTACCCTTTGTTAATGCGGTAGCTTTGAAGTCACAGGTATGTTACTTGCACAAAGAACATGGTTCCTCGCACAAAAAAAAAACGAAAAAAAAGAACATGGTTACAGCAAAGAAGATACTGACACATACTCCGTATTAGGAATCGAGTAGCACTCCTCTCTGCAGTTCCTAGGCTCTGGCTACTTGCTGCTGCTGCCTGCCTGCGAACACCATTTCAACGATTTCCGAAACGCTTCTGCTGTCTTCACTGCTCATGCAGCACAGGTTTGTGGCTCCAATAACATAGAAAGCCAGGGCTCCGATCACCACCGATGCGAGAGGAACAGTCAGATTGTCGTCAAGCCGTGTGCTAATCGGGAGTGACTCCACAACTGCTGCGCCCAGAGATATGACACCAAAGGCACCAACCATATTCCAGCTCTTGTCAACAAACCCGAAAGTACTGAAGTAGCACATGTACCTGGTCTCCGTACGTTGTATACACATCACAATATATGTTGATTCAGACATCGCCGTCTTGATCGAGACACGCTTCAGAAAAAAAAACTATATACTTTATGAGTGATGTTACTTACAGGACTGATGCGATGAAACCAGCCAAGAACATGGCGATGCTTCCAGCATACGATTTTTCAGGGTTGTGAGGGAGTTTCACATGCCCGAACCGTCTCCCAACTATGTCAGCAACACCTGAAGAAAATCAACGTGCTAGATCGATTCAGGTTTCACCTCTTCTGTTACTAACATATTGCACAAATTGTAACAGAAGCAGAGCTAATACCATCTCCCGCACACAAATTGCAGATCACGGCAATTGAGATGGGTGATCTCCTCCAGAAAATAATTGTTGTCAGAGTCATAGCACAGGCATAGTACAACGGGCCCTTGAGAAGTTCCCTAGAGTCACAGTCAAGAGGGAAAACATGGGAATAGTTAGTTCTTCATCAGGTCTGGGCTGACAAGTGACAAAAGGAAAAGAAAACTACTTGCATTATTGGTTCAACAAGAAATATATATGTGATCATTAAAAGCTAGTACACCTGTAGTCCCCATGCCTGGTCATCGAGTTAACCACACCTTCATCTTTAACTAGACCTAGCCCAATCACTGTCACCTTTAGGATGTTGATGACGATGATAAGAGGAGCAAGAAAAGGGGCATAGGCATCATCTGAGCTGCAATGAGCAGGAAATTGTTTTTAGGAAGGCAGATGGGCTACGAATGGAATACAGTAACAAACAACTTTGTTGGTGACCTCCTGATGAGATGAATTACCTGAACAAAGGCCACATGAGGAAATACACCAATCCAACAGTTATGTGCACCAGTTTCCTGCAGAGTTTCTAAGATGCACGGGAAAGGGCAGACAAACACTAATCAATAACAAAGTCAATTAGCATAGAAGGCAGTAATTAACATGGCTTGCTGCTAAGATCCAGAGTAAAGCTGGAGTACTAGCGCTTGATGGTTGTGTGAGGGTTGGGTCAATTCAGGGGACAGCTTGAAACGAATTGGAGCCATAAGTTGGCAGCTCGAATTCAGGGATTAAATCAGATTACGGTTTACGGAGGATGGAAATGATTTGCGATTTGGGACAAGCACAAGCAGTAATCAATCAGCAAGGGAGGGAGAGGGAGGAAGAGCATGACCTGTTCCAGCAGCCCTCGGTTGGCGACCTCTTCCCAGAAGCGGAGCACGACACCCGCGGCGACTCCGGTGAGCACGGCGGCGCCGGCGTCCCGGACTACCGGGCTCTCCGTCCACATGGTCCGCGAATGCAGCACAGCCCACTAGCCCTATCTGACTCTGGACTGGATCGATCTGTTCAATTAAAGAAAAGACAATTCCTCCCATCCCTCTGCCTGCGTGGCTGCCTGCTCAGCTAGCTTGCTGTGCTGTGCTGCAGCTCACAGCTGTCATATTCCACACCAGATCAGAGCCGAGCTGAGCTTAATTAGTTTATGTATGGACGCTGGATGGTCATGTTCCATTATCTTACCCGTAGTAGTTTACTTCATGCTCCCTGAGCTGGACTTGGACGCACTGAGCCAGCCAGCATTCTTTTTTTTTTTACCAAGAAAGAACACTCCATCTCCACTGGTGTCTTACTCATTTGAGCTGTAGGTCTTTACTAATCCTTGTAATCTTTGCTCTGTTAGTTATATAAGCCATACAAATATCTCATGCTGCCTTTGTTCCGCCTCCAAAAAAATGGCAGCCAAATTTATGTTCTTTTAGATTTTTCAGCTTTTCTTTTCTAGTAATCTTGTGAAATTTTCACCAGATTTTCATGGGATATGCCTAATTGCCCACCATCAACAGATTTCATATAGGATGCATGGCACGCGTATGTATCCAATGATTCTATCTGTAACACCCCGCCCTCCAAAGTTGCCCCACACAGCCTTTCCGAGGGGCGTGCATGCGTACACATAGCACAATACTTACACTTTTGTCCCCGCTTTGTGTAAAAGGTTAACCCGAAGGTGTTAAGGCTGGAAGACGGTGAAAATTTGTCAAATATATGCATTGTTTAGTGTATAAAAGTTATATGAATAATTTATATTTCAAAAATATTTTAATGATAGTGATTTTTAGCAATTGATGATACTGTATTGTAAGAGAAATTGGCGGTTACAATACAATTTAATGAGTTTTTGTCTAAAGAAGTTTTTCCAAATCTTCGGCTGCCTATTCGAAATAGAAACAAATGGAGGTATAGAAAACTAGAGACATGAGGAACAAACAAAATTTAATAATTCATCTTAAGGAAAGAAAAAGACCGTGAAATCCACAAAAGCATTGTCTCATTTTTCTCTTAGCTCTAGCAAAACCAAATGAGAAGAAATGTTGTTGAACTTAAGCATCAATACTCTTATATTGTTTTTCCTTGGAGAACTTGGATAAGTTGCATTAGAGAGTCAATCAACAAAGTTAAACAAAGTTAACAAATGGACATACTACCCATGACCAATATTACCTCAATATAATATATCATAAAATATATATAGAGGGGAAATCAAAATAATTCATATGAAGTTGATAGGGACATTTGACAACACTTCTATAGATACGTAGTACCAAGCAGACTACTTGAACTAGCTTGATCTACATACTGAAGTGCTACTTTGGCCAGTTTGGTTGAAAGACAACTAAATAAAATGAGATAGATTTAGCCACTTAAAAAACTCTAAATATCATATATATGATATATAAAGAACAAATCTACCTATGCAGATATATATTTGTACGCGCGCATGCATGCATGCATCTTTCTCTACTACATACACGGACAAGTACCACAAGATATCACCACATCGCACCAGATCATATGGTGAGATCAAGAGTACTTGTCCTTGTTGGATGAGCTTTCCCTTTATCCATACTGACGCGTAGGACACTTCCACTACTTGTTCTCGCAGGAGGAGATGAGAACAAAGAAAGAGATAGCCCAGTATGAGTAGCACTCTCCGCTTCTTGATCCCTGGAATTCTCCTCGTCTTCTCTGCCCCAATTGCAACCTGATCTCTTTATTCTCTTGTCCTGCCGTGGCCCAATATCCAATGCGAGTTCAAGATCAAGAGTATCATGGTGGCTGCTATCCCCATTTCGTCTTTGATTGTTCATGGATTGATCATTTTGGTATGACGATGAACAGCCTTGAAGAACCGAAGCTGGAGTGGTGCTAGTAGCTCTAGCAACATACTGAGCACGGGTTCTGAGGAATAATGCATCGGCTTCAGCTGCTGATGTGTAGTAGGGTTTCGATCGAAGAATATGGTGATCTTGAAGCCAGTATGGTTGATGAAAATTGTTCCATTGAGGCCATGCACCAAACCTATAGTTGGTTACAAATCACTGAGTCAGAACAAGGCCTGCTATATATTATTGACGAAACGAAAAGGCGTAGAAATTTAATGGATTTTGTTTGCAAGTGTGTCCCATTCCATGACCAGGTAAAGGATCCAACTACCTTGCTGACAATATGGTACTAGCACCAGTCTGGCCGTGATGCAAGGAAGAAAGATGGCCGAGGTTGTGCACTTGTTCCCCTTGGAGCTGATGATCTCTCCATGAACAACCACCTATCACTGCAAAATAGTAGTAATCGACCAGGTCAGTGGAAAATTATACATATATATTAATAACAGAGTCAAAGAAGTAGATGTTTATTCATGAATTAGTCTTACCCTGTCCGGAGTCGTCAATCTTCTTGCTCCTATACATCTGAAAAACGTACATTAAAAATAAAGAATGAAGAAGCACACATGATGAAATTAATAAGCTAGATCTCTGACCATGCAAGCTATCTATGGATGTGAAAGAAGTAGTAAAATTAATTAGGTGCAAATCAACTTTATATATTTGAGCACATGATGAAGAGAAAAGTGAAGATCGATGGGTGCGTACTTGGAGGTGGCTCTTGACATGGCCTATGCTAAGCCCTTTAACGTTCATCAGTTGAAGAACGAGCTTGGGAGTTGCACCTGTATACATATATATGTTCGTACGTACACAAGCATATATGAATGAATCGAAATCACGAGGAGTAATCTCGATTGGTAGTAGTAGTACTCAATGCAAAATTCATATGAATAGCGGCCGGGCGGAGAGGTGATCGAGCAGATTGCTTACGATCTTGGCCTCCGAGCCTGTCGACGGCGCGGAGGAAGCAGAGGTGGAGCTCCGGCGTCCAGCGGAGGCGGGGGTTCTTGGACCGCACGTAGGGCCGCACCGACGACGACGACGACGACTTTGATGAGGCGCCGCCGGTCGTCTTTATATTATTCCTCCTCCTGCTGCCGCCGGCCGCCGCTTCATCCAGCAGCTCCACCGTGCTGCCGCTATTGCTGGAGCTCCTCCCGTCATGACCATGGCCGCCGTGAGGAGGCACATCATCATCGGTAGCAGCAGCATCATCATCCTCGGCGTCGCCACCGCCAGACGACGGCAGCTGATGATCTCTAGAGTAGATGTCGTCCAAGCCTTTGCTACTACTACGACTTCCCTCCATGCGCGATCAAGCTGCTAGCAGCAATCGGTACGATGGATCAACAAGAGACAAGCCAGAGTATAGCAGTAGATCGATATATGGTGATGGTGATGGGTGAGCTGAGGACGACGACGGACCAATTCTCTCTCACTCTCTTGTGACATCGATCTTAATTTGTAGCTATTGCATCGTCACACCGATCGATCGAACTCTCAGAAACAAGCTAGCAAATATATATAGGATGGCCAAAACGAAAACAAAAAGGTGAGGTCATGGTCATGGATCATTCTATCAATCTAACAAACTAGAATGATGCACATGTCTGTATATGGGCGTTTGAGCGAGATCTCTCCGGCCTATATATATGGCTTTCGAAAAGAAGCGCATCATCAAAGAAAGAGGCCGGCCGGCCGGTTGGGAAAAAGGTGAAACCACAATTAATCGATCATATCCTGCTAATATAACTGATGACAACCAACCTTATATCAGAGAAAACGTACTGTACGTGTGGACTAAATAAAATCAGCAGTGCCCTAAAAGTCTTTGGCTTCTGATGGATATTGGTCATGGCCAGTAACCAATATTTTGGTCTGTGGCAGCTTTATTTCTGTCTCCATCTGTTAGGAGCAGTGTACACGACTGACTAGAACAAACGACCAAGTAGAAGATCATTATTAGTCCAAATATGTAGCTGGTCCATGTGTATGGATGGCAGTTTTGCCCGCGGACGCGGGTATCCGCGGATACCCGACCCGACGGGTAAAGGTACAGGCAGCAAAATCCGTCCGCGGGCGGCAGCTTTCACCCGCGGATATATCCGCTGCCTGTTTAATATAGAAGGCCCATCAAAAAACCAAAGGCCCAAGGCCTATTAACACAAACCCTAGCCACCCCCACCTTATCCACCCACCAGTCCACCCACCCAGCCGCCTCCCCAGTCCCCAGCCCGCGGCCTCGCACCCCCCTCTCTGCTCTCTCGTTCTGGATCTCGCGTGTCGGCGGCGCACAGCGCACGGCCAGTCGGGCTCTGGGACGAGGCCACCGCGGCTGGGTGCCTGGGCTCCTGCCGCTCTTCGCCTCTTCGGCCCGTCGCCGGCATATTGATGTGTTATGTCTTTGCGGGTGCGGGCAAACCCGATACCCGCGGATATCCGTCGGGTGCGGGTGCGGACAAGATTTTTCGCCCGCGGGCGGGTAAAAGCTGACAGCGCGGGTATGCTCGCGGGCGGGTAAATGCCTTACCCTCACGCACCCGACCCGCTGCCATCCCTATCCATGTGCACATATACGGAGTGTATGGCATGCTGCGTACGTGGTTATACATGCATATTGGTCAAGTGCTTAAATGTACATAGTATACACTCATGCATTCATGCCCGGAGATGACATATATAATCCTCTTTTTCCAATCAAGGAACACACGAAACAAAGAATTGTGTTTTGATTGCATGCATGCTCGCGTTTGTACGTTACGTTGTACCTGCGAGAAGGTAGGATGTAGGAAAGACCATTCAAACAAACGAAAAGCAAGCAACCGGTACAATTAGGTAGAACGGCTCAATATCATTACTCGTGGCATATATAATTGTGTTTTCAAGACTTTGAGATCCCATTTGGAAGTAGGATTAGGGGATGCTGACAACTAACAGAAATTGAATTATTCATGTCCAAACAAAACTACCGAATAAAATGTGCAAAAAAAAATATTCTAAAAGGAGTCCCTTTATACTCTTGGGCGGTATCAGAAGATATGACAAATTTATACGCACAAAGGTATATCAATCAAAACTGTATCTACATAGTAAAATTTCATCTTACAAAAAAATACTAAAATTTCTTACAGTACCTACCAACTGAGTCTTCTTTTTGTAGTCATCAACTCTATCATCATCATCAAGATGTCCGGAATTAATAAGTGACTGACTAATCAACGCAGTGTACCAACTGAGTCTAATAAGAGGGACCTATGGTTCCGAAGAAATTCAGCGGTAGTAGTAGCTCTGGCCATGCATTCGGAGGAATTGAAGGATGCATGACCCGAAAGCTCAGCTCAGCTGATGCATGGTGTAGGTGGTTGCAAGCAGAAAAGTTGAGTGCCTTTTTCAGTTCGCACAATCACATTCTCTTAAGATCCACGGCTTTCCTAGCTTGGGCGGGTACCACAGCTCTGACCTGCTGCATGCATGTCTATATGATTATATGCCACGTCAACAATTCGACATCAAACCTCCTTTTACACAACTCATCATAGCCGGCTACATGTATACTCTTATGTTACTCGTTCTAATTTTTATTAATTTTCTCTCCTTTTTGTCTCTCTTTTTTTATTAATACAGTAAGCCATTTATTTGGTAAAATGACCGTGAATCATGATTAAAAAAAGAAGAAAGAATAAATTGTGACCGTTGGTCAGTTGGTAATAAGGTTCTTTGTGGTGGAACTTGCCAATCTAGGTGAGTCCTCGACTCAGCATGGGTGTTGCATTTTTCTTGATTTATTTTATAAATTTACTAACAATATTCTTTCAATTGTAAACGATGTCCCCGTCGACAACGAGGTGCCTGGTGATTTTGTGAATCTAAAAATCGGATCTGCAAGCCCAATCTCGGAGATGCTGAAATGGGTAGGGTTTGCGTATGTATATTCATAGAGGTGAGTATGCGAGCGTGTAAGTGTCTGCATATGTAGTGGTATTTCTCAAACAAAATGAAATAAAGAAATAGTACCTCCATACTAAATTACCAATTTATTTTGGTTTCTCTAGATACATACCTTTTACTATATATAGACATAGCTAGCGTATACCTACGTGTGTAGCAAAAAATATGTATTTAGAAAAAACCAAAACGAATTATAATTTGAAACAAAAGGAGTAAAAGTACACAACCATGTTATAGAACCAAAACTATGACCAATGTAATTATGTGGATGCAACATGAAACTAACCCTCTTCCATCAACTATTCGTACGATTCGGTCCTGTCTATATAGACAGTAGGTCAGTAGCCTAGTACATGTCCTTAGATTTTTTTTTGTTTTAGTGCTATTTTTGCTACCTTTGGTTTAAAAAGAAATTCCATGTTACCACAATAGAGGGAGTAGTACTTGAAAGATGTCACTAGTAGATAACCAATCAGATTCATATGTGCATATGTCGTGACTAGGGTATTGCCTATTAGCTACTCCCTCTATCTTGTGATACAAGGTACTTGAGGATTCAAATTTTGTACTCAAATACAAGGCATTCTAGGTTTAATCAATTGTTCATTCAAATATTTCTCGAAGTTAACATCATTAATTTGTTGATTGGGTGATTAATCGATATAGATTCCTTGTTATCAACTAGTATTAAAATAATCCCACAACACAACTTTCCACGTTATAACTCAGGGGTATATGTGTTTTTTGGTAGCACCACTAATCCGTCACAGAATATCTAGGATGTCTTGTATTCCAGGCTAGAGAGAGTAGCACTTATGGCACAACGAGACACCTTAACTAAATTTGGTTGAACCATACATGTAAATTAATCCCATGGCACTTTATCTTTTAGGTACGTTTTGTACACAATAAGTTCCTCTTTTGACTTTTGTTTCTATTTCAGAAATTCTCAAGAAAGTGACATCTCTACCACATCTAGTACCGTTTACAATTTAAATATTAGCTGTTGCCAATTGCTCATCTCATGTTTTTTTTTTCATTTCTTTCCTTAACTAAATTTGGTTGAACCGTGATTATTAATGACCAGAATGGGCACCTTCCCCTTTTCCATTACCGCTCCTTGGTGCGCAGCAACTCATGGTTCAATTCCTTTATTTTCAAAGTGAATCAAGCTTATAAGCCTTTTGTTGATACCTGCAGCAGCAAGCGACCTATGTAGTATATGTACCATCTCTATCGATCACCTAGATCATAGTTCCCTGCATCATTCTGTTCTCCTAGTAGCTAGCCTTATATGAAACCACACCACCCAGAGAATTTGTTATTGGGATCTCGACTACATGCATATGTGTGTATACAGTACAATCAGATAATATAAGTGACATGCCTGATTATATTGTATCTGTTTAGTCGTGTGCATTAAGCGCATGATTGATGGATTTCGTTCTTAGACTCGATCAGTAATGACGAGTGTTATTTGTTCAGTATTATGGTTATTAAGCTGATTCTAACATAATGCTAGGCACGTGACGGGGAACAAGAAACATGCATCTTTGTCAGAGCGCGTTGATACATTGCAGCAAATTGACCAATCTGACATGACCTGTGTGTGTTGCCTGCGTCAAGCTTGGTGGCTGCCTCACCTCACCTCACCTGCAACCTGCAGAAAAAACGCCACTAGTCTGTGAGCTGTACATAGCACCTGGATAAAAATGTCCCCATCTACTTTGAAATTGGAAGGTGCTGTTCTGTCTGGATCATATATGGTGTCACGACATTGTTCACTCAGTCCAATCCAGGCTCCAGCATATAGAAATATCGCACTTTCAGATTGAAATCAGCAATACACAATCGGTCCACAACATTAATGCATGAAAACGACGGATCTGTCCCTTATATGTATGGTGTAGTCCAAACAAGAGGTCTTGTCTGCCCATGCATTCGTAAGACTAGACGTCCAGTATGCAACAGATTCATACCCAACAAATGTATGTGACAATGCAGAGCATGCCAATTATTCATACCCAACTTGGCCAGTCCCAACCATCCTCGCGAGAAAAACTGTACTGCAAATGGGCATTTGCAATTCCTACTTTCCTACTAGAGTGGGTCCCAGGAATGTACAATTCTCTGTAGCATGGCAACAATGTTTATTTCAAGCTACCATTGCCTTATTGACACAGATCATTGTACAATACAATTTCATCAAGTCCGGTCCAGAAACCTTCAGATCAGCATTCAGCAATGCAAGCGGAGAGGAGGCCATATGGCGCCGGCTCAACAGCAGAGTGGGTTGGGGTCGGGGAGTGGACTCGAGTATTTCCCTTGTCATTCAGCAATGAAATTAGGGTGAAGCTAAGTTAAACTGTATGCCTGTCTTTCCCTTGTCATGGTCAAACTGTTTCAGGATGTGGCAATAATTTATCTGCCAAGAGGAGAAACACTTGTTTAGCAAAGGTACGAAAACAAAACAGGGTATTTCATTGATAACTTCAGTGGCACAGCTGGAGAATGTAAAGGGCAGACCTCTATGCGAAACAATCTGGTTGGCACGACTATGCCAAATCCTGCAGAACTCCTGAACGTTTGTAGGAAGTTGTTAAGGGGAAATTTCCGTATATCACACTCGGTTAATTTGCCAAGATTTCCAGCACAGACAAACGCATGGCCATGAATTCCTAGATCCCTGAGTGACTTCAGAGGTATATCAAAGGACAGGTCGGCGAATGCTGTCACTGCTATGTCACCTCCAACGCCATTTAGCTCAGGAGAACTGGAAGTACCATTTCCAGAATTATTGGGGTCACAGGTTCTGAATTCTGTTGCCCCAAGTCCTCTTGTTTTGAAGCCTAAGAGTGACGATGGTCCACCCAAGCGGCATACAAGAGACCTGTTACCACCCAAGTAAAACCTTTCTGAAAGTGGTGAGACAGATCCTGTGGATCCTCTTTCCAATGGATGTATCGCTCCTGCAGCCACTCCGGCATTGAGAGCACCATTCAGCACGCCCAGGGGCAAAGCCACTCGAAGATCAAATTCCTGATACGGAATCAAGAAAAGAATGAATATGTTTCGGTTTAAATCAGTTCAGTTGATAAATAAATTCCTAATGTGCGGTGCATTGTATTCTACAAAATAAAAATGATGAAATCATTTTCACTGAAATTTAAAATAGCTGGGTTTCGTGCTATGAGCAAGGACTGAAAAAAAAGGATAAGCCATTTGGATGCTTTAACAGAGCATAGAACTTTTGAAGGCTTTTTGGACCTTGGCCAGTGGCCAGACAACAAAAGGTATATCTAAGGGAGAAATATAGACTGACCACAGTCTGCATTGTTAGTATTGATCATGAAGTTGGCAAAGCCAGAAGTACAAATAGAATACAGAATATAAGTATAAAATGTCCTAACATTCATAATGCTGTCGAACAAAAAGACAATAATAACGGTCACTTATGATTCAATTAAAAGGTGTATCGTGTAAGCCCTAGTTTTAAATCAAGGCAAAGGATGGAGCACAGAGGAAGACAAGATATACCTGTCTAAGAAACCTTGGATAGTTGCTCCGTGGTGCAAGGCCTCCAACTTGAGAAGATGACAGAAAAGCATATCCACTACTAAATGATATTTACATATATACGCAATTCGCAATTAAGAGACAGTTACCCTGAATTCTGAATCTACCAAGGACTGAGATTTTAGCAGAAGAAAAACTGAAGATTGAACGAGAACATCACTTACAAGGCCGCCACCTTGCCATCATCTGAGCAGCTAAGCACTCCCTGATTCGACAAAGATCCAGTTGGATCATCTGCTGGGCTCTCCCCAAATCTCAAAAGAGGTCTCTCTGAAATAACACCGATAGCCATCAGCGGAGTTGGTATTGCTCCGATTCTAGGCATTTCCACTCCAGCACTTAGTTCGGCTGTCTGATCTAATTCAAGAGCGCCCGCTGCATTCCAGGTCTCACAGTATCCAAATAGGTTCTTCAACTTCAGTGAGCCTTCCAGTAAACATGATCTAGTCTGCAAAAAAGGTTTACATGACAAAGATTGAGAATTGAGGAAGTGAATTTGAGAACGGCCATTGATCTGATATAATGCTACTAAATCATCAGGCATAATGGCATCCTACACCTATAATGTAGGTTCTGCAGATCGATCATGTTATTTGATGGAGAATGCATGAGAGACATTCTAGGATGATTTCCATCCGAGCTTTTTTGTGGATAACTTGTGATTTTGGCATAGAGGGACACAACAGAACACACAAAACTCCTGTAGTGCAGAATATTAGAAATACTGCATTGTTGTAATAGAAAATGCAGGAAACTAATCGATTTTGCTCCAGAACCAAAGCAGTGGGAGTCAAGAACCAAAACCACAACCATTCCACAATGTACATGAAGATAGCTCGATCCACTCCCAACTGAATGCAGTGTCCATTGAGAACGCCTTTTTTTAGTTGAGATAAGCTTAGATTCAGGTATGAGGTCTCTAAATGGATGCAAGGGTTAAAGAATGCAAAGCCTAATCTAAAATTCTAAATAGGTGAAGCAAAGCAGTGAACTGAATGCACTAGAATACTGTATGAGCATTGGATCAATTCTGTCTGAAAGAGAGAGAGAGAAAAAGAGTACTGGATGGGTACCTGTGTGTTGGCGAAGATGCCGAATTCAGCGGCAGCACGGCCCCGGGCCTCTGCGACGTCAACGAGTACGACGACGGCGCTGCCGGGGATCTCTGCCGGAGCCGCATCGAGCGTGATGGAGACAGTATCGAAGGCGCCGAGGCGACGCCATGGACGAACATAAGATTAGGAATAAAGCGGGGTGAAGTTGAAATGTACGATTACGAAACTCCAGCATAGCAAAAAGAAGAAATAGTTTTACAATGTTAAGCATTTTCATCAGGTGACTGCGGATCATGCTGAAAATGCCGACTGTGTTAAAGACTGTTCGAGCCTAACTGTTCACCTAAAGACTGAAGACTGTTAGGTGAAGGCTGAATTTTCACCCAACTACGACCTGGTGCACCCGGATCCGGACCTCGTCGGCGGTGAGCCGCCGAAGCACGGCCTCGAGGCGCGCCTCATCGGACGGGGACGCGGAGGGCTCGCCGTCGTCGTCGTCGTCGGCTTCGTCATCGACGTCGTCGTCATCATCGAATTCATCGTCATCGTCGTGGAATTCATCATCATCGTGGGGCGGGTGGGTGCTGCCGGATGCGGTTGCCATTGGAGTTCGGTGCGTGGCAGCAGTTGTCACTAGTCAGTAGAGAGCTCAGACTTGGCAATTTTATACTTGGGCCCTGTTTAGTTCCTGCTTAAATCATCAAACTTTAAAAAATTCTCTCTCCAAACTTCACTATTCACCTGTCACATCAAATCTCTCTTCTCATATCAAATCTCTCTCCTCATTCATGGAGTACTAAATGAGTAAATAAAAAAACTAGTTGCATGGTTTTGATGTACACGACGAGACGAATCTTTTGAGCCTAGTTAGGTCATCGTTGGACAATGTCTACCACAAACAAACGAAAAGTGCTACAGTGTCCGATGTAACTTTTTCACTTCACTTTTCACCTTTTCTCAGGAACTAAACACCCCCTTGGAATAAAAAACAAGACTTGGCAAATGGTGAAAGTATCTATCTCTGACGGATAAGAAAAAGGTATGCAGTACACATCTATATAAACATGATATGCCCAGCATTCAGGCGATGGGATATCTTATAGGATTAATTTGATATATGCCATTACAATTTTCATAGTTGTAAGAAATACCATTACAATTCACCTATTCGGATTCATGCCATTACAATTTCGTATTTGTCTCATGCATGCCATTACTTACCCCTTCAACGTGTTTCTAAGAAATTTTGGACATAAATGCCTCTGTCTTCTTCCTTCTCCCAGCCTCCGTTCGCTATCCGACAGGACAGAGCATGGCGGTGCCCCCGCGCATGAGTCCGGGTATGAGAATGATGGCTCCAGACGCGCGTGAGGCTAGGACGGACCTCGACTCCGACGAACGCGCGCAAGACAGAGCCGACCAAAATTATTTAGAAACATGTTGAAGGGATAAGTAGTGGCATATATCAAACAAATGTGAAAGTGTAATGGCATGAATTCGAATAGGTGAATTGTAATGATACTTTTTAAAATCGTAAAAGTTGTAATGGCATATATCCAATTAACCCTATCTGTAGTATATGTGATCGGACTTTGGCATACAATAGCGTTTCCTTTTTTTTTAAGCGAGTCTTGATCCCAAATCACATTACAGTTAACGGAAATACAAAAATTTCGTGTGTTTCCACTCTACTTTGTACTACAGATTTGCACATTCACCGTGATCAGCAGCAAAACAGTCTGTACGTCACGTGTCCTGTGCAATCTGAAGCTCCGCCCACCAGAGCGGGTTGTCCCTAGGCGCGGTCTGCTCCGGCGATAAGCCCGTGACGCCTCTCATCAGCCTCGCAACCTCCCCCATGCCCATCTCAGTCTCAGGGTGTATGCACTGCCTCGCAACATCACACAGCGCCGCTAAATTCTTGTCAGGCACAAAGGACCTGAGCATCGGATCAGCCATCCCATTCAGCGGCCTCTTGCCGTCCAGGTAGCTGGAAGCCCAGAGCACGAGCAGGCCATGGTCCTCCGAGAAGGGCAGCCGGCCGGAGATGACCTCCAGCAGCAGGATGCCAAATCTGTACACGATGCTCTCTTCATCATGTCTGTCGCCTTGGTCGTTGCACAAGTCGGAGATCTTGGCCGCGTAGTCGTCGGTGAGGTAGATGGACGAGGAGCTCAGGCTCGCTGGCATCACGGGAGGCTCCAGCTGGCTCATGTGCTCCAAGCAGTATGCTACCCCCATCATGATGCGCAGCCGTGTAGCCCAGTCCAAATCTTCTGCTTCTTTAACTGCACAGCATATATATGCATGTTCTTCAGAAGGAATCGTCAAGGTACACGTACCTAACAGATGCAGCAGAGGTGGAGATGGATCACTTACCATGCAAATGCTCAAACAGGGAACCACAAGGAGCGTACTCGAACACCATCATTCTTGTGAATGGCTCCTCGCACGTGCAGTAACCCAGTAGGTTCATCAAGTTTTTATGGTTCACTCTCGACATAACAGAGATCTGAAATACGATCAGGAAGTCTTCAGTAAGATCCATAGCACTGAACACTAGTTGACCCACCTGACAAAACGAATAACATATACATAGCTTTGCGCCTTTGCCCATTGCATAATTACCTTGTTCCTGAATTGCTCCTCAGACCTATCTGACCAATCTTTGGCAAATTTAGCTGAAGTGGAGACTCAAAGCCAATTTATATGCAAGCCAAGTCTGATTAACTGTGCCCATTTTGATTGACCCATAAATTAAAGCTCCAGATGATGAGAGACTGACCCGCCACGAAGGCTTTCCTGAGTGGTCCACTGAGCCCAGTAGACCACGGCATGACAGTGGTATCCTTCTTCCGACGACAGAAGAGCAGATACGCAGTGGCAGCAGCTACAGCCACAAAGACAAGTGCTCCACCGATGGCTATTGCGTAGATTGCCAAGCGGGATATCGTCCTCCTTTCAGGGTCACGATCTACATGTGAGTTTTCTCCTGATGCAGTGGTAGAAGATTCCAGGCCTTGGCGATCCTGTGGACGTAGGAGTCGTCTCTGGATGGCACACCTAACTGTTCTGTTTAGCGTCATGGACGAACATAAGATTAGGAATAAAGCGGGGTGAAGTTGAAATGTACGATTACGAAACTCCAGCATAGCAAAAGAAGAAATAGTTTTACAATGTTAAGCATTTTCATCAGGTGACTGCGGATCATGCTGAAAATGCCGACTGTGTTAAAGACTGTTCGAGCCTAACTGTTCACCTAAAGACTGAAGACTGTTAGGTGAAGGCTGAATTTTCACCCAACTATTCTGTTAAAGCATTTTCAGCAAGTCAGTAGTCCGGACAGGGTGCAATTCACCTGATGACTGGTATCCCTCTAGTAAGCCGCATAGATTATCATGTGATTTAACATTATGAATCAACAACTCAAGCAACAGGATTTGATTTTTCAAATTATATTTTCCCCTAGGTATGACGGAATTGCTTTTTCTGACGAGTAAACTTTTTTTTGAACAGATGAGCAATTTTTTTATGAATGCTCTTATGGCAGTTTAACTTAGCAGTATCAGATATTGTAAGTCATCTAATCCAACCCCACACAATAATTAATGGTGAAGACTGTTCACTCTTTTTTTTTCCAGGTAAAGACTGTTCACTCTTTCTTTTGATCTATTTATTAAGATTTTTATTCTCAATGTTTCTTATTTAATGATTACTCTTTGTACCTGAAGCCCACCAAGTAAACATATACAGATTGTCAAATTTGAAAAGATAAAAAAGAGCATCAAGAAATCCTCAAAGTTCAGAATTTTCCTTGGACAAGCATAGCTTGCTCTGGAAGTATTTGACTAATTCCTGGTCCTAGAAGCTAAAACTTACAACAACAGGAGATAGAACACTTTATCACGAACTGAACTAAGTATTTGTTCCATTGCATGGTTGGCTTAAAATTAATTTTGAGGTAGCTGCATGCTTGACTAAATGATATTTACATATATACACAATTTGCAATTAAGAGACAGTTACCCTGAATTCTGAATCTACCAAGGACTGAGATTTTAGCAGAAGAAAAACTGAAGATTGAACGAGAACATCACTTACAAGGCCGCCACCTTGCCATCATCTGAGCAGCTAAGCACTCCCTGATTCGACAAAGATCCAGTTGGATCATCTGCTGGGCTCTCTCCAAATCTCAAAAGAGGTCTCTCTGAAATAACACCGACAGAAATGTTTAGGCAGGAACTCATACCAAGTAGCTAGTTTGTAATCTGTTTCGGCCACTGTCCATCGGAACTCTTGTCACACACCTTGTTGGTTGATGGAAGCACAAGGTCTCTGAGACACGAGAAAGGAGAAGAATAACAGGTGGGCCGCAGCTCTGGTTCTGCGTATCTCCATGATTGTCCCCAGGCGCAAGGAAAAGGAGCTCGTACCTCTTCTCTCTACTGGAGGGTTTTAAAAGGAGAGTAAGAAACAAAATGACAGAACAAAAGAGGGGCAGCAAAACACCATAGATTCGATCGAATATACTTATATATTTACCTATGATTGACTGACTGTACAAGCAAGCTTAGCTAGGTTGATGTCGGAAACCTCATGCCTATCTTTTGCTCTGTGGATTTGATTGGATTGCATACCGCCTCAAGAAACGAAATCGAGTTGGCATAATGGAATAATATCCATTTGTGTGTCCCCTCCCCTGCAAGATAGATGTCAAACATGTGAAAACGAAAGAGAAAAAGTAGGAGAGGATCTTGGAACTGCAGTTGCTGAAGTAAAGAATCAAGGTAGCTAGAGCCTAGAGCTAGTGCTCCGTCAATTAGAACTAAGAGTTAGAACAAATAGAGAGGAGAGGATGGACTCACGGAAGCCAATCCAAACCGGCAGCAAATAAGTTAAAGAGAAGGTAGGAGGATGCCTGATCTACAGTCCCAACCCTGCCATTTCTCCTGTGCTCATCAGGAGCAAGCAGAAATCAGGAGAGAGCAAGCAGCTAGTGCCCTGGGAATCAAACGAACTCGAGAAGCTAATGGAAACGAAAAGCTTGAGGAAAAGAGGAGTACCTGTAAAGGCTTGTCAGCAGAATTAATATTAAAGTGCAATTCGGTGGCGCACCGGACTTGGAGCATGTCTGTCCGTTTGTGCCCAGCCAGGTATGCAGATGAGATGCACTCAAAAAAGTCTGAAACGCATCTTACCCTTCTGATTGCCCAGCTCATGCTTCCTTTATTTTCTTTTCTGGGAGTTTTTTCGTTTTTCTTAATTATTTTTTCTCCCCTAGACCAAACGTAACATAAAAGGAAAAAAAAATCATGGCAGGCAGTGTACTCATCGATTCATTCATTCGGTAGACAAGAACTGAGTCTAAGATTGAAGCGGCCTTGGTGGAGGCTAAACACAACTTCACACATACGTTTCGCCATTATTTGACGTCTTCTACACCCCCGGTAGCATAATTGCTAGCTAGGCATGCCTCATTTTTCGTAAGCACATTTCCATCTTGATGTGGCACTGGTGCGAGGTTTACAATAGCTGAGTGTGAATTAATTGACCTGATCCAGCATCACGGCGGGAGTATGATTTTGATGCATAAAAATGGATTGGCTTCGTATACTAGTATTAAATATAATCATTTTGTATGAAAAAAATAGCCACATAGGAATAACATCTTAGATGGGCCGGGAGCTCCAAATTGCTAGGAAATTTCATATAATAGAAACCGATCATTTTGTACTTTGTGGACTTATTCATGTGGAGTGGAGTATGCATGTGTGTCGCCATCAAGAGTGTCCTCTTCCTTTACATGGACATACTATACCCGCTTGCAATTTCATGCCAAAATTCTGCCAGCCACCCTATCTTTGTCAGAGTTAGCTGAAGTGGAGACCACTGCTATTTCAACTCCACTTGACAGAGTTCCCTTATACAGTGTGCATTCGGACAAAGAGCCAATCACATTGATGAAGTCCTCACAAGCTGTCTGAAGCTCTGCCCTTCCAACAGAAGGAACACCTGAACATACAGTTTAGAAAACATTTAAAAGGAAAAAAAACACATAAGTAATTGCGTGAATTGCGATGCTGCAAAGCCAATTTATATGCAAGCCAAGTCTGATTAACTGTGCCCATTTTGATTGACCCATAAATTAAAGCTCCAGACGATGAGAGACTGACCTGCCACGAAGGCTTTCCTGAGTGGTCCACTGAGCCCAGTAGACCACGGCATGACAGTGGTATCCTTCTTCCGACGACAGAAGAGCAGATACGCAGTGGCAGCAGCTACAGCCACAAAGACAAGTGCTCCACCGATGGCTATTGCGTAGATTGCCAAGCGGGGTATCGTCCTTCTTTCAGGGTCACGATCTACATGTGAGTTTTCTCCTGATGTAGGGATAGAAGATCCCATGCCTTGGTGATCCTGTGGACGTAGGAGTCGTCTCTGGATGGCACACCTAACTGTTCTGTTTAGCGTCATGGACGAACATAAGATTAGGAATAAAGCGGGGTGAAGTTGAAATGTACGATTACGAAACTCCAGCATAGCAAAAAGAAGAAATAGTTTTACAATGTTAAGCATTTTCATCAGGTGACTGCGGATCATGCTGAAAATGCCGACTGTGTTAAAGACTGTTCGAGCCTAACTGTTCACCTAAAGACTGAAGACTGTTAGGTGAAGGCTGAATTTTCACCCAACTATTCTGTTAAAGCATTTTCAGCAAGTCAGTAGTCCGGACAGGGTGCAATTCACCTGATGACTGGTATCCCTCTAGTAAGCCGCATAGATTATCATGTGATTTAACATTATGAATCAACAACTCAAGCAACAGGATTTGATTTTTCAAATTATATTTTCCCCTAGGTATGACGGAATTGCTTTTTCTGACGAGTAAACTTTTTTTTGAACAGATGAGCAATTTTTTTATGAATGCTCTTATGGCAGTTTAACTTAGCAGTATCAGATATTGTAAGTCATCTAATCCAACCCCACACAATAATTAATGGTGAAGACTGTTCACTCTTTTTTTTTCCAGGTAAAGACTGTTCACTCTTTCTTTTGATCTATTTATTAAGATTTTTATTCTCAATGTTTCTTATTTAATGATTACTCTTTGTACCTGAAGCCCACCAAGTAAACATATACAGATTGTCAAATTTGAAAAGATAAAAAAGAGCATCAAGAAATCCTCAAAGTTCAGAATTTTCCTTGGACAAGCATAGCTTGCTCTGGAAGTATTTGACTAATTCCTGGTCCTAGAAGCTAAAACTTACAACAACAGGAGATAGAACACTTTATCACGAACTGAACTAAGTATTTGTTCCATTGCATGGTTGGCTTAAAATTAATTTTGAGGTAGCTGCATGCTTGACTAAATGATATTTACATATATACACAATTTGCAATTAAGAGACAGTTACCCTGAATTCTGAATCTACCAAGGACTGAGATTTTAGCAGAAGAAAAACTGAAGATTGAACGAGAACATCACTTACAAGGCCGCCACCTTGCCATCATCTGAGCAGCTAAGCACTCCCTGATTCGACAAAGATCCAGTTGGGTCATCTGCTGTGCTCTCCCCAAATCTCAAAAGAGGTCTCTCTGAAATAACACCGA